>JACEEZ010011611.1:87500-146828 GCA_016584305.1 Chionoecetes opilio
ATAAAAGAAGATAAAATAAAACTGCCAAGAAAATGAGGTAATAAAAAAAACTCACGTCCATGTGTCGCTCCATCATGTGCTCCACCTTCTTCACAGAGGTCTTGTACGCCCGGTCTAGTGAATCAAGCACCTGGTTCTTCTTGTTCTTCTCGTCTTCCTCGGCCAGCCTGAGGTTGTCTCGAATGTTGAGGCGATCTATGTCATCTAGCGGGACTGTATCTTTGCTGTCCAGGAAGGCTAATAGTCCTGAAGGCTGGGAGAATGGAAGAAAACAATCCATATATATTCAGTATAAGCATAGTATTCATAATTTATAGGTACTTCACTTTGTACATCAGTCTATTGTGTGGTCATTCAATTATAGCAATTATATATAGATTAGGTTTATAGGAACATGTAGGTAATTTAGGGATAAAAAGGTGGCCAAATATATTACAGCTTGCTCATTTGCTTCTCTTCAGGTTGCCAACATGATCTCTTTTTCTCATGAAAATGTATTTACCAATCAATATTTTTTTGCTTTTCTCCAAATGACAGCCCTTGATCTACTTCATATTTACTTCTCTATACATGTTGCATATATCTGCCATAGTTATTTAGTTATTTAAAAAAAAATCAAGGCTTACCCCTTGCAAAATTTGCAGTATTTTTTGAAAAATAGATTTGCTTGAAAATTTGTTCCTAGCAGTTATCGGGCATGCTGAACGCGAATCTGGAGTCAGTTTTCAGTTACAATGATTAGAAGTCCCTATTTCAGCCAATTCACAATGACATGATACTTCCAGATAGTATTCCTTAAAAACCACAAATTAGACAAAACTTACTACAAGAGATAAAAATATGATAGGTATTGCTAGATTAATCATTACTTCAATACAATGATCAGTATTAGTATTTTCAGTATTAGTATTATTATTAATCCCTATTTCAGCCACCCATGCGATTGTCAAAGTACTTATAAAAATCTAGGAATATCATATCAATTATGTGCGATTTTTAATGCTCTCCCATGACTCCTGTAGGATGCGTGAAGGAGCGAAGAGGCCCGCAAAGGACTCTGAAGGATTGTATGTATACAGAGCGAAGGATACTTTAAAAAATTGTTCTTCCTCCTCCCTTTCTTCTCCTCCTTCCTCCCTTCCTTATCCCACCTCCTTCCTTCTCCTCTCCTTCCTCTTTCCCCTCCCCCCCTTCCTCCTTCTCTCCACTTCTTCCTCCTTCCACTCCCGCCTTCTTCCTCCGCCTATCGTATTCATACGATAATTATAAATGATCATATATCAGATCACGCTAGGCAGCCGTGACACGCACCGCATGGGAGAGGTCGGACTCCCACTAGTAGATAATTCAAACTTGCTTGAATTATGGAGTTATTGAAAATTTGAACTGGCCTGAAACAGGTCGAATTATCCGAAGTTTGAATTATACGGGTTCAATTTAGAGAGGGTTTACTGTATCAACAAATCAAATCTCCATACTGTATCAACAAATCAAATCTCCATACTGTATCAACAAATCAAATCTCCATACTGTATCAACAAATCAAATCTCCATACACGCAAAATGAGAGCTTACCACAGTCCTCTCTAAGAGCTCAGTGGCAAGATTGTTCTCTGCCGCCCACAGTGCCACAAGGCTGCGGGACAACTGGCGGTGGGTGAGGAGCCGCCCGTCTGCCGTCTGGGTGAAGAGAGCGGTGTACAGGTGGTGGGGGAGCGCACCCTCAGTCAGAGCCAGCTGTTGCATGTGCATAGGTATGTCATTCTCACCCTCCTCTATCACAGCTTTTAGGATGAGTCCAGCTCCCTGAAGAAAGAAAAGGATACAGTAAATTAACATATTACATAAACCCCTTCACGCCCAGATCTTTCCTTGGCTATATAAAATTGTCTGTTGTCGAGCTATAAAACTATGAAAAGTAACTGAATATACCACATTAATTAGTCGACAAGGATACTAAACAGGTCATATCTATAAAATATTGCTTATATTCATTAAAAAGCATCTAATGGTACCCAAATTACAAAGGAAATTACGTTCTGGGTCTCAAGGGGTTAGACATTATTACATTATTATATAAACATAAACCCGAGCCCTCAAGGAAAAACATAATAGCCTACAGGCGCTATAGGCTTCAACGCACAAAAACACACAAAAAAATATGATAGTAATGTACTGATATTATTCATTTGTAATTCTGAATGGATCATATACAAGACATGTCAAATTTCAACAATGACGAAACATGTGCAGTAAAAGAAAAGTATATTATTCCCTTACTTTGATAATAGCGAGTGATGGGTGCTGAAACAATCTGTACAAGGACCTGCCATTGTCAGCCACCATCTCCAATAAGCGGTCAAAATGAGAGCCATCTGTTGTCTCACTATAAGGTGCACAAAGAGCAAAGGTTAAGAAATCCAGCATGGCGGCAACTACCAGAGCTCCAGTGCCATGGGTCTGTAAAGGAAATGACTTGTATATTACCTTACTGAAAATTCAATGATAGATGAGCCTAACTTTCTATTCTGTCCTAAACCCAAAAGCAAGATATACTCATAAGAACATAAGAAAATAAGGAAGCTACAAGAGGCCGTGATACCTACACGTGGTAGTTCCTGTTACTTAAAGTAATCGTCCAGACCCATTTTTGGTTTGCATAAATATGTTGAATGTTCATTCAAAACACCTAATCCACAAAAAATAATTCATTTCCACGCCTTATTTCCGTAAAAACACGACTTTTGTAAAAAGCGCGGGAAAAAAAGTTTCATCCTTCCAACAGGCCCACGAATATTATTGATGACGTCATTTGAGGTGTTCACCGAGAGAGAGAGAGAGAGAGAGAGAGAGAGAGAGAGAGAGAGAGAGAGAGAGGAGAGAGAGAGAGAGAGAGAGAGAGAGAGAGAGAGAGAGAGAGAGAGAGAGAGGGGGGGATGCTGGAGCCCTTCAAGAATCTGCTATTATTCACTCTACTTCATCCCAACACCCACCCACATCCCACAACACCCACCCCTGTTCCCACCCACATCCCCCCTTCCCTCACCCACATCCCTCAACATCCACCCCCATTCCCACCAACATCTCCACTTCCAACACCCATCCCCTTCCCCTATCTCCAACATCCATCCCCTTCCCCCACCACCAACATCCACCCTTTTCCCCCACCCCCTTCCCCCACCACTAACTCCCATCCCCTTCCCCCACCACCAAATACCCATCCCCTTCCCCCACCACCAACATCCAACCCCTTCCCCAACCACCAACACCCACCCCCTTCCCCAACCACCAACACCCATCCCCAACCCCCAACACCTTCCCCAACCACCAACACCCATCCCCTTCCCCCACCACCAACAACCACCCATTTCCCCAACCACCAAGACCCACCCGTTTCCCTACCTTCACTCCAACGCACCAACGTCCATCCGACGCACCAACATTTTTTACACATTTCTCGCCTATTGGTCTGATACGTGTGCAAACTTCTCTGGAAAGGCACAGCTTTCTTACTGCACCCATAAAGGATGCATGTGTATACCATATTGCAAAAAAAATCTATCAGAAACACCCAAAATTCTCCAAGTACTATGTTTATTGCCTAGATTTACATGTATTTGTATTAGAGCGGGTGGGAGGAAGCTCCTGAGATGACGTCACCAACCCATGGTGCCGTCGTCTGCCAGTTGCCCGCAGCGTTTTCGAAGCTCGGGGAATTTACAGATTTTGATCGCGGATTATTAAAGAACGGCTGACTGGATGCAAAAAGTGACAACATATTGTTGATACACTCGATAATGGCTATACTCTAAGTACATAAAATCAGGAATGATGAAATGGTCTGGACGATTACTTTAATACTAGGTACCTACATCCACCTTTCATCCCCATTCATGAAATACTTCCCTCAAAACACAATAAACCAAAGTAACCTGCATGATTGAGCATGCCATTACATGACCTGAACAGTGGAAAAACATGACTCAACACGAGATAAACCCCTTCACGCCCAGATAATTTCTTTACTATAAAAAATAGTCTGTTGTTAGCCATAAAATTACAAAAAGTAACTGAATATACCAAGTTAGTTCGTGGGCAAGGATACTAAACAGGTCATATCTATAAAATATTGCTTATATTCACTAAAAATCGTCTAATGGTTGTCAAATTACAATGGAAATTATGTTCTGGGTCTCAAGGGGTTACTTCAGGGACTGGAAGACGCAAGGCAGCAGTAAATATACTCACCACATGATAAACCCACGTCTCCAGCAGCTTCTCTTGGAACTTTGGAGATGCTAGAAGGGAGGCCTTGTTGAGCTGCTCCTGCTTGAGGTCTGGGTCGTCGTGCATGGGCTGCATAATGGCACAAAGCATGTCAATGGCAGCATGGTTAATCCCGTCATTGTTCCTCATCAGTGCCTTCACAACCTTCACCCCGACCTTCTCACGGAACCTGCGGATAAGGAGGAGAAAAAAGAGAGAACATAAGAACATAAGAAAATAAGGAAGCTACAAGAGGCCGCGGAGACCTACACGAAGTAGTTCCTGTTGCTTAACCCCTAGAGGCCCAGAACGTAATTTCCATTGTAATTTGACTACCATTAGACGATTTTTAGTTAATATAAGCAATATTTTATAGCTATGACCTGTTTAGTATCCTTGTCCACTAGTTAATGTGGTATATTCAGTTACTTTTTGTAGTTTTATGGCTAACAACAGACAATTTTATATAGCAAAGGAAAGATCTGGGTGTGAAGGGGTTAATACTACCTAGACATCCACCTTTCATCCTCATCCATGAAATTATCTAGCCTCCTTTTAAAGCTCCCTATTGACTTCGAACTAGAGAGATGACCACCATGCAAGTTACCTGAATATTTTTTGTCAAGAATTTTGTATATTCTAACCATCCCCTTAGAACATTTAATTCGTCTTTATTTCCTACATAACACATCATGGCTGCTTGTCTGTCACTGATCGTGGTACAAATCTATTCATAAGAACTGTGAGAGGCCATAATCTGGTGGTCTCTAAAGTGATTGCCTAATTCTTGACTTCATCTTTTTTACTTTTTTTTTTTTTTTTACTTGTTGGATCATCTCTCAAAACAGAAAATATCTAGACAAATTTCCGAGTCTGCAGAATATTATTTAGTTAGAAGATCAGCCAAAAAATCAAGAAACATAAAATATCTAGACAAATTTCAAACTCCACAGAATATTATGGAGTTAGAAGATCAGCTTAACCCCTTGAGGCCCAGAACGTAATTTCCATTGTAATTTGGATACCATTAGACGAATTTTAGTGACTATAAGCAATATTTTATAGATATGACCTGTTTAGTATCCTTGTCCACAAGCGAATTTGGTATAATAAGTTACTTTTCGTTATTTTATGGCTAACGACAGACAATTTTATGTATCAATGGAAAAATCTGGGTCTCAAGGGGTTAAAAATCAAGACGACTCACCCAGGCAAGGAGGTGAGGCAGGCAAACCCTGCCTTGGAGGCCACTAGTCTCCTGAGGGCGTGGAACTGTGCCTCCACCTCCTCCGCCGGCAGGGTGGCTTGGTCCCCTTCCCGGATCACAAGGGACCCGATGCCTCCCGTGATCAGCCGCTCTTTGTTCTCAGCAAAGAAACCCTGTTATAAATATACTGGATTAAAACCCTGTTATAAATATACTGGATTAAAACCCTGTTATAAATATACTGGATTAAAACCCTGTTATAAATATACTGGATTAAAACCCTGTTATAAATATACTGGATTAAAACCCTGTTATAAATATACTGGATTAAAACCCTGTTATAAATATACTGGATTAAAACCCTGTTATAAATATACTGGATTAAAACCCTGTTATAAATATACTGGATTAAAACCCTGTTATAAATATACTGGATTAAAACCTGTTAAATATACGGATTAACCCTGTTATAAATATACTGGATTAAAACCCTGTTATAAATATACTGGATTAAAACCCTGTTATAAATATACTGGATTAAAACCCTGTTATAAATATACTTGATTAAAACCCTGTTATAAATATACTGGATTAAAACCCTGTTATAAATATACTGGATTAAAACCCTGTTATAAATATACTGGATTAAAACCCTGTTATAAATATACTGGATTAAAAACCCTGTTATAAATATACTGGATTAAAACCCTGTTATAAATATACTGGATTAAAACCCTGTTATAAATATACTGGATTAAAACCCTGTTATAAATATACTGGATTAAAACCCTGTTATAAATATACTGGATTAAAACCCAGTTATAAATAACTGGATTAAAACCCAGTTATAAATAGACTGGATTAAAACCCTGTTATAAATATACTGGATTAAAACCCTGTTATAAATAGACTGGATTAATTTGAGCAGTAATGAAGGGATGACTGGAAGAAGGAAATCAACTGGTATATCAATGAAGTTGTGGAAAATAGTATAGAAAGTAGAACTATTGGAAATTCCATAAATGATACATCTATGTCGAAATAGTTTGAGTCAACAGAAACAAGGCAAACTACAAGACAAGCAAGACTTAACTACTCTTCCCTTTCAAAAGAGAAGCAGAACAGAAGCATTTAAGAGTGACTAACCCCTTGACGCCCAGAACGTAATTTCCATTGTAATTTGGGTAAAGTTAGACAATTTTTAGTGAATATAAGCAATATTTTATAGATATGACCTGTTTAGTATCCTTGTACACTAACTAATTTGGTATACTCAGTTACTTTTCGTTATTTTATGGCTAATAACAGAGGATTTCATATAGCAAGGGAAAGATCTGGGCATGAAGGGGTTGAACTGTGTGAGATGTACCTGTAGGCCACCCACCTCTGCAGTGACAGCATGGAGGAGGCCCGAGTAGGAGACATTAGCGTTGAGCCTCTCCACAGCCTCCATGAAGGTCCAGCCGGGTGGAGGCTGCTGCAGGAACTTGAGGTGCATGGACTCCACCTCCTCATCCACCGGCACCTCCAAGGGTCCCAAGCCGGCGCCCCCGTGGAGTGGGCGTCATGCGTACATGGACGTCAAGGTTACCCGAGGCACGCACGCCGTCGATGAGGGAGGCGAGGAGGGAGTCTCTGTGGGGCGGCACATAGGAGAGAACATTAAATTTAAGAACATAAGAAAATAAGGAAGCTACAAGAGGCCGTGAGACCTAAACGAGGTAGTTCCTGTTACTTAACTCTACCTACATCCACCTTTCATCCCCATCCATGAATTTATCCAGCCTCCTTTTAAAGCTCCCTACAACACTATATACATCTCCTACAACACTATATACATCTCCTACAACACTATATACATCTCCTACAACACTATATACATCTCCTACAACACTATATACATCTCCTACAACACTATATACATTCTAACACTACAATTACAACTATATACATCTCCTACAACACTATATACATCTCCTACAACACTATATAAATCTCCTACAACACTATATACATCTCCTACAACACTATATACAGGAAGGTCCCGTTATACGAGCATTCGGTATACGAGAATCCGATGATACGAGATGTGTAAATTAGGGTCTATTTTCAATATACGAGATCAAAAATCCAATGATACGACATTCAAACTTGGGTGAGTCAAATTATCAAGTTCAGAATGCACGCTCTACCACTCCCGGGCTGGACAAAGAGGGATTTGGTTGACCCCAGTGAGGTCACCCCTAGCAAGCCGTGACCTGAAGGGTAATTAAGCATATAACGTGGCCTCACATTTAGGGGTAATTAGCAGGTGTGCGGCCCCAACCTCGGGACCACTACACTACCTTCTCTTGTATCATGCGGCGTCCCCTACATTACAACGTCTTTTTTGCTTGTTATGCATGTTTTATGTTTAATTAATGTGCAGTTATGTTATTTTGTGTGCTATTTTCTCTTTCAGAATGCTTTTTCTACAGAATAGGTAGTACACTGTGGGTAGTATAGACGCTGTGTGTCTGTTGTGTTTGCTATAGTTTATTTTAGCTTGAAAAACATGTCTTTTTTTTTTTTTTTTTTTTTATATAATTTATGGGGTCCTGGAACCAAACCTATATTTTACCATTAGTTATGTGTTTCGTTATATGAGATTTCGCTTTAAGAGTATGCCAGGTGGAACCTAACTGCTCGTATCTTCGGGACCTCCCTGTACATCTCCTACAACACTATATACATCTATAATCTTACCTGTCTGAAGAAGTATAGACTCTGTTGCCTCCCCGTACATACTCCACTGACAGCATCTGCGGGTTGTCTTGGTTCCTCACCAGGGCAAATATGTCAGACAACGGATGCAGGGTCACCACACCATACGAGTTCAGGTCACGTTCCAGCAGGCAGGTCTCGCTAACACACAAGGTCCTTCTCACAGGGTCGTTGTGTCTGTGAGTTACTTTGTGCACTGGAAACTCACACAAGGATGTAATGTGCTCATCTCCACTGAAAACATACATTACGTAGTTAAACATTTTCCTGTACTCAACAGTTTCCAAAAATGTATTGCAGATATGAAATGATAAACAAGTAAGTATTTATATCCGAATTCCTGCTTACACCATATTAGAAATTATAGTCTATTTTTTTTAACGAGGCGAAAATTCCATTCTATCTTATAAGGTTTCATGCTTAAAATTATGCCTATGTTTACCTGACAATATGGTTAACTATAATAAAATACAGCTGAAATTTAGTAAAACTGTAGTATTCCCTTCTCCTGGCATCAAATATCAGTTAGTAAACAGCAAGGGGTCAGGATTTTTCACCTCGTTAAAAAAACAGAGTACAGTAAAACCTCTTGTATTCGGACCCTCATTATTCGGACTTTGACATTATTCGGATCTCCTCCTTTTTTTTTTTTTTTTTTTTTTTTTTTTTTTTTTTTTTTTTTTTTTTTTTTTTTTTTTTTTTTTTTTTTTTTTTAGGGGTCAAAATTTCCTAGCTATATGTACACCTAGATTTTTATTTTTTATTTTTTATTAGGGGTCGAAACTTCCTAGCTTTTCCTATACACACCTAAATTTTTTTTTTTTTTTTTTTTACAAATCCCCCCCATATATCACCCCATTATTCGGATCCTTGCATTACTCGGACCACTCCTTGGCCCAATTAGTCCGAATATGAGAGGATTTACTGTATATGTAGTTAATAATTTGATTCCACAGTTAGTTTGGGTTCCTTCTTACTAGTACTTGCCTGTATTCTCCTAGTCTGGTCTCCATGGCCTTCTGCAGGGTGATGCTAACCTTCTTAGATGTGATTGATATACCAATGTATTTTTTTGCATTGTCCTCTATTTTTTTCAAGATTTCATCCCTCCGATCCGTGGAGAAAATGTGTAACCTTCCAAACCCTCCACACTGGAAAACCAAACAGTTGGGGTTACTTATACATCTCCTACAACACTATATACATCTCCTACAACACTATATACATCTCCTACAACACTATATACATCTCCTACAACACTATATACATTCTAAACACTATATACATTACAACACTATATACATTCTACAACATATATACATTACAACACTATATAATCTCTACAACACTATAACATCTCCTACAACACTATATACATTCTACAACACTATAGTACACTCCTACAACACTATATACATCCCTACAACACTATATAATCTCCTACACATTATTACATCTCCTACAACACTATATCATCTCCTACAACCACTATATTACATCCCCTACAACACTTATACATCTACAACACTATAACATCTCCTACAACACTATATACATCTCCTACAACATATATACATCTCCTACAAACTATTCATCCCTACACCATATACATCTACAACACTATATACATCTCTACAACACTATATACATCTCCTACAACACATATAATCCCTACAACACTATATACATCTCCTAAACACTATATACATCTCCTACAAACTATATAATTCCTACAACAGTATATACATCTCTACACACTATATACATCTCCTACAACACTATCATACATCCCTACACACTATATACATCTCCTACAACACTATATACATCTCCTACAACACTATATACATCTCCTACAACACTATATCATCTCCTACAACACTATATACATCTCTACAACACTATATACATCTCCTACAACCATATACATCTCTACAACACTATAACATCTCCTACAACACTATATACACTCCTAAAACACATATACATCTCCTACACACTATATACATCTCCTACAACACTATATACATCTCCTACAACACTATATACATCTCCTACAACACTATATACATCTCCTACAACACTATATACATCTCCCTACAACACTATATACATCTCCTATAACACTATATACATCTCCTACAACACTATATACATCTCCTACAACACTATATACATCTCCTACAACACTATATACATCTCCTACAACACTATATACATCTCCTACAACACTATATACATCTACAACACTATATACATCTCCTACAACACTATATACATCTCCTACAACACTATATACATCTACAACACTATATACATCCTAACACTATATACATCTCCTACAACACTATATACATCTCCTACAACACTATATACATCTCCTACAACACTATATACATCTCCTACAACACTATATACATCTCCTACAACACTATATACATCTCCTACAACACTATATACATCTCCTACAACACTATATACATCTCCTACAACACTATATACATCTACAACACTATATACATCTCCTACAACACTATATACATCTACAACACTATATACATCTCCTACAACACTATATACATCTCCTACAACACTATATACATCTCCTACAACACTATATACATCTCCTACAACACTATATACATCATCATTGGGGTTACTTATAATTAATACCTTGACTGATCTGACATATTTACATGCCTATTTTTTATTTTATTATTTAAACAAAAATTACAGTAAGGCTTAAAGTTACGCGTTGTATCCTATCCTACTATCCTATCCTAACTATCCTAAAAGCCTATACATAAAGAGATATACAATAAGATAATAGCCTACAAAATATACAATATATACTACAGGGAATATTTCTTACTAAATTTATGAGCTACATTTATTATGATAGTATTCACTTTTATTTATTTTACTTATATTTATTTACTTATTTTACTTTTATCTTTTATTTTTATTTTCTTTTCATTTATGATTTATTTACTTAGAAGAGCAAATAATGTTACTTCTTATAATCTAGTAACTAACAAATTTAAATAGAGGGAAAGTCAGCTTGGTGACAAAGAACTGATGTACTAAAATAAGCAAGAGTGTCTCATGCTCCGGCCTCACCTGAATGCACAAGCCCCCCGGGATGTCAGACACAGGGACCAGCGCCTCAATGTCCCTGAACATGTAGGAGGCGAGGGGGATCCCGGTGGCGGAGTCCAGCTGGTCGAGGGAGCACGGCGTGACCTCCAGGACCACCGGCTGCCGCGCCTCCGACCAGTGCACCTTCTGGCCATTGGAGCGCTGCATGGGGGAGGAAGGGAGTTGTTTGATTGATTGATTTAATGGCAAAAAAGGTGAATGTGCCAGACATCAGAGGTCATATGGCACTATGGCAAAGCATAAAAAAGGGAGGGGTTATAGAAACATAGCGAAACGGTGAGAGAAGGGGAAAGAAAGGAAGGTTACAGCAGAATGGTTAGATCAGATGCAGGATGTGGATTTGTTGGAAGATGGGAGTTGAAAAAAAAGAAGAAAAAATCCTTCAAACCTTAACCCCTTGAGGCCCACAACGTAATTTCCATTGTAATTTGACTACCATTAGACGATTTTAATGATGTAAGCAATATTTTATAGACATGACATGTGTATAGTATCCTTATCCACTAGCTAATTTGGTATATTCAGTTACTTTTCTTAATTTCATCGCTAACAACAGACAATTTTATGTAGCAAAGGAAAGATCTGGGCATGAAGGGGTTAGGGGAAAATGCACTTAAAAAAAATGCACTTGTAAAAAAATGTCACTTAAAAAAAATGCACTTTGAAAAAAATCACTTAAAAAATATACACTTGGAAAAAAATGCACTTCGAAAAAAATGCATTTCACAGAAAAGATGTGCGTCCCTGACCCTGGAAGAATGCCTCCCACACTGCCAGAAATAGTCACTGATGAACTAGTGAGAGTGGTGACGAGTGAGGCGGAACTCAACACAGATCTACCTACACCCCTGCATGACACACAGTATGTTGGGCATGAGGGATGAGCAATGTGGGGATTCCATACAAGCATTATCAAACGGATAGCCTTATCTAGCCAATCAAAACACCCACTTGTCTTAGAAGTACAATACAAATTAATTTATACCCTGATGATATGCAATCCAAATGCTAAACGAGGCCTAAAAACCAGCATTTAGAAACAAGCCTTACTTCGAACCTAGTTTTGAATAACTCCGACTGTAACTAAACTATGAATAACTAAGTGTGGGATAACTTTGTCCTGTGGCTACTTGTATGAGAAAAATTAGGAGAACCCTGAGACAATTACAATGCAGGGAGATTATCTAGTATTACAAAAGTCATGGTGTGATATTGCAAGAGACCCACAGTCCATTGATACTCACCAGGTTGTCAATAATTGGGTCGACAAAGCTGTGCCTAAATATGAGAGCTTCAGAGAGGATGTCTGTGCGTTGCTCGGAGGAGAACCGCATGTTGTCCACTTTTTTTCCTCCTTTACGCATTGTGATTATATACTCATTTGGAACCTGAGGACGGACAAAGCACCTTATTTAAGTTATTAGGAATCTGTAAATTCATCAACAAACTTGCATTTTTTGTGTTGAATAGAAGTCTAGAAATCAACAAATTAGTATCAGATTATTCTTAGCAGAAAATAACCACAACTGTCCACTGATGGCAATGATCTGGATATAGCTACACTTATAGTACTTAAAACTGTATAAATTAGATGCCCTTATGAGAATATTTCAGTATCAATTGAACACAGCTAATGCTCCTGGACTCAGTAGTCTGATCTGGAATGGGTTGTCACTCACATGTACACAATAACAAAGGGAGGCATGTTAGACTATAAGCCAGCCACAAATCCATCTTTATGAACTACATGGTGCAGTATCTGAACTTAGAACATAAGAAAATAAGGAAGCTACAAGAGGCCATGAGACCTACACGTGGTAGTTCCTGTTACTTAACACTACCTACATCCACCTTTCATCCCCATCCATGAATTTATCTAGCCTCCCTTTAAAGCTCTCCAATGACTCCGCACTAACTACCTGTCTACTGAGTCCATTCCAATCATTTACCACCCTATTTGTGAACCAGTTTTTAGCTATTTCTTTTTTAAATCTACGCTTTTCCAGCTTGAATCCGTTACTTATTGTTCTACCCTCTATAATAGCAGTAAGAATTTTTCCTACCTCTCCTTTATTCAATGAACTTGCCTGTCCCACCCCCTTGAGGGCCGGCGTAATGTTGATGAAGTCATGATAGTACCACTGGTTGGTCACCTCCATGCTGTTGGGGTTGTAGGTGGTGATGCCCGCATTGCCCACACTGAAGACACGTTTGTACCTGCACCACGAAAGAACATAACAACATAAGAAAATAAGGAAGCCGAGAGGCCGCTTATAAAACACTTGATATTAAACACTTCAGACTACATAAACAACAATCATTACAGGAACCAACAACCTAGACACATAAAAACATAAAATAAGGAAGCTACAAGAGGCCGCGAAACTTACACAAGGTAGTTCCTGTTACTTAAAACTACCTACATCCACCTTTCATCCCCATCCATGAAATGATCTAGCCTCCTTTTAAAGCTCCCTAATGACTCTGCACTAACTACCTGACAACTGAGTCCATTCCAATCATTTACCACCCTATTTGTGAACCAGTTTTTCCCTATTTCTACACTTTTCCTAAATCTACACTTTTCCAGTATAAATCCATTACTTCTTGTTCTACCCTTTTGTATTAAATGAACTAAATGAGCTTTTGTTGACTGGTTTAATCCTGGCTGTACCTTTTGGTGATGTCTCGCATGGCCATCTACTTACTATAGTTTTTACTTATTTCAAAAATTCTGTATTATGAAAATGTGACGGCAATTAAAAATATCAAAATAAACGCTACAAAGAAATTAATCATGAGGTTAATTTACATATCTACTTTTTTATAGTGCAATTTTAATATTATCCATCTAACCAAGGAATTAAAGTCTGCACTGGACTATACATCCTATAGTCTATTTTTTTAAGTTATGGTCAAAATGCACGAAGGAAGCCACGCCCCCTGCCTCCCCTTCTATTTTACAGGGCAGCTGATTGGTGCATTCCTCGTATCATCACTACCAATCACAATATCTTCACTACTTAACAGCGGCGTGACCACTGGACAGAGCAATCTTCACTACAGAGGGTGACAAAATAAAAAATCCCTTTGTAGCGAAGATTGCTCTGTCCAGGGGTCACGCCACTGTTAAGTAGTGAAGATATTGTGATTGGTAGTGATGATACGAGGAATGCACCAATCAGCTGCCCGGTAGAATAGAAGAGGAGGCAGGGGGCGTGGCTTCCTTAGTGCATTTTGACCATAATAAAATAAATAGACTATAGCTGCTGCAATACCCAACCAAACATAAAAATTACTACAACACTAATGGCAACAACTACCATATCTACATAGCCTTCATGTTCCAATTGTCACTTACTTTCCTAACTACCATATTTACACAGCCTTCATGTTCCAATTGTCACTTACTTTCCTAACTACCATATCTACACAGCCTTCATGTTCCAATTTGCACTTACTTTCCTTTCCATGCCGAATGCTTGGTGACCAAATAACACGCCACATCTTGATTGCTTGTCCCCATGACTCAGCACACCACTGCTTGAAAGATGATGACAGTTAACTAACATACTACCTAGCCACTGCCACAGAATTATGAAAAAGTAAAATATCTGTTTAAATATGTAAGCAATGTTTTTATAGATAATTTTCATTACGACCTGTTATTTTTTTTTTTATCCTTGTCGACTAACTAATTTGGTATATTAAGTGACTTTTCCTAATTTTATGGCTCGACATCATACAATTTTATATGGCAAAGGAAATATCTGGGCGTGAAGAGGTTAAATGCAACACTGAAATTAATCAAATCAAATGAAACAAAACATGTAACAGGAAGTCCTAATCTGCTACACAGTCATTTGGTTGGTAACTTTTCACAAGGCTGGCATCCCACAACGGAAATGACTATCAATCTGAAGGTGCCTGTGATAGGAAGAGAGTGATGACAATGTATGTGGAGGGTTAGCCAAGTACGGTAACAAGGAATGAGTAGTGGAGAGGTGAAACACTGGGTAAAATTCTAGAGTCCTTTCCCTTCTTCTTCTTCTTGTGACCTTTTCTGCTTATTATCGCTTTGTAGGTCGTCTGTCAAGCTCGAGGTCGAACTTGACACATATCTTCCTTCTTGCCTCTCTGTAGCCCTTATTAGTGGGCTTTATTCCTCCAGACCTTCACAGATCCCTTCAGATACCTCTAAAACGTAATTATAGAATGGAGGAGACATGCCCCCTTCAACCCCCCCTTCCCCCCTAAATTACCCCCGCCCGGGACCTCCAAAAATAATATTACTAACCTAACCTCACTATAACCTAACCTAACCGTACCAAAAACCTCCTAGCGAGACCTAAGGACGAGAAAGAACTAGAATTTTACCAGGTTAGGTTAGTTTATATTAAAGGCGTTTTCTGCGGGGATCCTGATTGCAACCGAAAAAATTTTGGTTACTCAAATTTCGATCCCTGTTCAACCATCCAGGGAAGATGATTGGCCCGACCCGCAATCATTTGTTGTTGCTGTTGTTGTGACCGTTTGCAACCGAAAAATTTCCGATTGCAACCAAAAATCCCCCGCAGAAAACGCTTTAAGGTTAGGTTAGTATTTTTTTTTTTTTTTTTTTTTATCTCTCCCCCACTATATAATTACGTTTTAGAGGTATCTGAAGGGATCTATGAATACATCTAAAACGTAATTATATAGTGGGGGAGAGATGCCCCCTCCCCTCTAACCCATTCTTCCATCCTTCGAAATATGGATTCACATTATGCAATAGATATAGATGAAAGTCTTTTGGGTAAAATTCTAGAGTAACCTCAACATAACCTAACCTAACCTGGTAAAATTCTAGTTCTTTATCGCCCTTAGGTCTCGCTAGGAGGTTATTGGTAAGGTAAGGTGAGGTTAGGTAAGGTTATATTGAAGTTAGGTTAGTAATTTTTTTTTTGCATCTCTTCCCCCACTTCATAATGATGTTTTAGAGGTATCTGAAGGGATCTGTGGAAAACTGGAGGGAAAAAAAACACTAATAAGGGCGGGAAATGACACTAAAATTTTACCACATTATGCAATAGAAGGATGAAACAGATGACAGTATTTTGTCAAACTTTACTTGCCTTTCACATTTACTTCTCATCTACCAGTTCCCTTGTTATGTTGCCTCACTCCACATAAGCTTACGTGTTCATACTTCCTTCCAATGCAGTGTTGCAACGAATACTGCTATCACCACTATCTTACCTGGGCTGCTGGCTAGACACACCCCTTCATCTTGGATCACATGACATCTAGCCTAAGCGCCATGCATTCATCCAGTCATCCCTCTAGTCATCCGCAACACACTGTAGCACGTTCACATGCATACACATTCACATCATGCTATTCCGTCAATGTCACGTATAGAAAGTCACTTCAGTCACTTTTTTTTTTTTTTTTTTTTTTTTTTTTGTCGTCGTCGAAATATCAGAATGAACTCAAAATCAAAATAAGCACCACAGCATTTAAGGAACAAAAAGTGACTGATTGATTTTAGCACTTAATCAATCCGTCACTTCTGGTTCCTTACATCACACACACCCACTTTACAGACTTAACATTTGTTCCTGATTATAACCACTTACGCCACTTATATACTTATAGGAATACCACTTAACACACCCTTATAGACAACCCTACACGCCTACAACACATCAATATCAACAGTTAACGAAAAATGACACATAGGCCAACTTTTTAACGTGAAGGGAAATGACAAAGCGAAGGAAAACAAGGAAACTTAAAAATATTGTTAAATTTCTACCTATCTACGGTTACCATCACGTGTGTGTTTGTGTATGTATGGCTAGGTATGTTTGCTTGACTTGTATATGCTTAAGCTTACCTGTTTAGGGCGTTAATAGCGGTGTGGGAGGCTAATAAAGGTCCATAGCGGCCTTGTGACAGGTGTTTACTACGGGGAGGTGCCTGCCTTTCTAAACCAACACCCACACTACCGCTTTAGCTTTACTATCTCCATTTAACCTCATAGCCTTCTAATTACGTAATATATAAACTTAAACTCTATAACTCATCATCTTATATACTCCTTTACTCTAAAAATACAAGTAAACTTTAATATTCGTAACCTATTGGCATTTACTACCCTCAATTGGCTGTACTATCTCTATTTGCCATCATAGCCTTTTAACTACGTAATATATAAACTAAAACTACATAATTCATCATCTTATATACTCCTTTACTCTAAGAATAAGCGTACATTTTAATATTTCCTGATATTTGCCTTTCTAGTAGCCCGACACCCATACTGCCGATTTAGCTTTATATATCTCTATTTAACATCATAAGCCTTTTAACTACGTAATATATAAACTAAAACTATATAATTCATCATCTTATATCCTCCTTTACTTAACTGATAAGCGTAAACTTTAATATTCGTAACGTATTGGTGTCTTGCACGTGACGTCACAGCCCTTGTTGTGGCTGTGACAGGCGCGGGAGATGCGAGCTGGAGGACCAACAAACTCCACTTGCCGCCCGTGTTTGCCAGCTTATGGTAATTTTCCCCTACCAAATATATGTTTACCAGTATAAAAGATATACAGTCATCTTCGGAAATGTTTGTTATATAATATTATCAAATAAAAAAACGTAAAACACACTAAAGAAATTCCATTATGAGACTCTCAAGAAATATGCATGAACTTAAACTCTTCACCATTTAATATTTTGCGAGAAAACTTTTTACATGGAGAATATCAATAGAAGCGGAATTTCATTAGCTTTCCATTGATATATTTCGTTTTCTGATAAATAAATTATCAGCATGCATGAATTAGCGTTAACTAAATAAATAACATCATGAAATCGGGTAATTTTTCCCGATTGATGGTGTTATTTATTTAGTTAACGCTCATTTATGCATGCTGCTAATTCATTTATCAAAAAGCGAAATATAGCAATGGAAAGCTAATGAAATTCCGCTTCTATTGATATTCTCCATGTAAAAAGTTTTCTCGCAAAATATTACTTGGCGAAGAGTTTAAGTGAATTGCATATTTCATGCAATATTTCTTGAGAGTCTCATAAAGGCATTAATTTAGTGTGTTTTACGGTCTTTTATTTGATAATATTATATAACAAACATTTCCGAAGATGACAGTATATCTTTTATACTGATAAACATATATTTGGTAGGGGAAAATTACCATAAGCTGGCAAACACGGGCGGCAAGTGGAGTTTGTCGGTCCTCCAGCTCGCTCCGACGGGCGGCATTTGGCTTGAAGATGCTAGATCGTGACGTCAGTGCAAGGCACCTATTGGCATTTACTATCTCTATTGGTTTTACTATCTCTATTTGCCATTATAGCCTTCTAACTACGCAATATATAACATAAATCTATATAATTCATCATCCTATATACTCCTTTACTCTAAGAATAAGCGTACATTTTAATATTTGCCTTTCTACTTATAGGTAGGTAGGTAGGTAGCCCTACACCCATACTACCGATTTAGCTTTACTATCTCTATTTGCCATTATATCCCTATAATTACGTAAAATATAAGCTAAAACTATATAATTTATCATCTTATATACTCCTTTACTATAAGCCTTTACTGATAAGCGTAAACTTTAATATCTCCTTTATAAACTCCTTTATAAACTCCTTTACTGATAAGCGTAAACTTTAATATTCGTAACGTATTGGCATTTACTATCTGTATTGGCTTTACATCTCTATTTGCCATTACATCCTTCTAACTACGTAAATTATACAATAAAACTATATATTTCATCATCTTATATACTTCCTTTACTTTACTGATAAGCGTAAACTTTAATATTCGTAACGAATTGGTAGCTCTTCGTTATGCAGTGTAGGTTAAAGTACTTGCATAATATAGGGCTTATTAAGGTATTTTCACTATAAATTATCACTTATATAGTTTGTGTTTAATGTTTAGTGTGTTATATGATGTATTTTGATTATGAAATGTTAGTATTAACCTCCACGACCGATTAAAACTAGATAATATTTTGAGTTCTGTCGCCCGCCAAATTTTGAACGAGCGAAGTGGTAATTTTTTTTTTATTTGAATACATTACTAATTGATATAGGGCTATATTCAAGAATGCTCGTCAAATCCCGGCCGGTGGAGATTCTCCACCGTCGTACCTCCACTGGTGACATCTACAAGAAATCCCCGACTGGTGGATATTTGACAGGCGTACCAACACAAGCGAGCCCAAAGCGGCATCAGTATTTTTACTGTTTTATACATATCTAATACATTTTACTAGTGAAATTTATCATTTCTGACATTAAAATAATAACTTAGTTAGTGTTCGCCACTTGTCTGAGGCGTTGGTGCAGAAAAAAAGGGCCCGAGTTATGCTTGCGAGTACATTTGAACGGCCCGCCGCCACCCGGCTTCCTCACAGCTTCACACACCTATATAAGGCCTCCTGGACCTGATTTTACCTTAACTATGACACGTGTGCATTCACAAGGTATGCATGTTACTCTCGGTTGTGTTGAAAACTCACCTGTAATGGTCTGGGAAGAAATAGAATGGAATAAGTGGAGAGCGGGATGAAGGTGGGATGTGCAAGCCACTGCATGGTGAAGGCAGTCAGCTGACTCAAATCTCCACTCGTCGCGTTTTCCTTGATTACCGTTTCGCGATGCAACGGGTCGACAAAATTTCTTGAATATAGGCCAAGATGTGTGTGAAACTAGCTTCTATTGGAATGCATATTAAAAAGCTTAAATTATGTATGCATATGTGTGGAGTGGAGTTTTTAACATAATACTGTGTGGTGCGAGGAGAAAAAAATTAGGTGCACAGTCAGAAATATGAATCCAGAATAACTGTTGAATAATAAAAAAAAAAAAAAAAGAACATCTAGAAAAAAAACAAAAAGAACAAATCAAAATAGAAAAATAAAATAAATAACCTCCTTGGCTGATACACACTACCGTCAATAACACTATAGTCGCCACTGCACAAGTATCACCAGGCGGCATATATTACGAATTTTAGCATCACTACAGACTTGTATGTGTCACTAAAGAGGCATGCACAGAAATTTATATCATATACGTGTCTTCAGTGGCACATACAAGTCTGTAGTATATGCAAATTAAAATTCGTAATATTCGCCTGCAAAATTCGCCTGGCTACATTAGTGCAGTGGCGACTATAGTGTTATTGACGGTACAGTAATCAAGAGCAACATTAACCCCTTGAGACCCAGAACGTAATTTCCATTGTAATTTGGGTACCATTAGACGATTTTTAGTGAATACAAGCAATATTTTATAGATATGACCTGTTTAGTATCCTTGTCGACTAGCTAAGTTGGTTTATTTAGTTACTTTTCGTTATTTTATGGCTCAACAACATACACGTTTTTTTTATAGCAAAGGAAAGATCTTTTTAGTTTTAGTTTAGTTTAGTTTATTGCCATATCTTTAGAAGTACATATATTATATAATTATATACAAATGTGATCTTAGGCATTAGTCCGCCGAGCAACAGCTCCCTGGCGGACAGGAACAGTGTACAAAATATTATAAATATATGAAGGGCGGCAATAATAAAATATATTTACAAATAAAAAAAAAATGTTAACTACCATAACAATTACCCAGGTTGATTGATACAATTAAACACTAATTTTGCTACTGAAAATACTAATGATATGAAGAATATTCATATTAATCCCTAATGTTTTGATTCTGTTGATGGAAAAAGTAAGTCTTAAGTCTATTTTTAAATGTATTAAAATTGTTAATACTTTTCAAATTGTTTGGTAAATTGTTCCAACAATTAGGACCAACACAGTGCAGTGAATGTTTATATAATGGTGTTCGTGGTTGTGGACATATCAGGTCAATATGGTTTCCCCGCGTACCTTGACTGTGGTGAAGAACTTTAAATAATTTATTACTATCACTACTATCATTTATACCATTGTAAATTGTAAGTACAAGAAAATATTTTTTTTTAAACTCAAATTTCAGTAACCCTAAATCATTAAATAATAAATCTGTATGATCATACTTGCCTTTAAAGGTAATTGTTCTTATTATTTTCTTTTGTGCAATGAAAACATCTTTTACAGTGGAAGGCCAAGTACATCCCCAGACAGACAAACAGTAAATTATATATGGATAACATAAAGAATAGTATATGCTTCGCAAAGCTTCAGTCGTTAAGTTGTGCCTAATTCTGTATAAAATTCCACACATTTTTGATAAGTTCAAATTTACAGATTGTATATGTTTTTTCCAATTTAAATTTTCGTCAATAATAACACCCAGAAATCTAATGTAAGTGACTCTCTGAATTTCATTTTCTCCAAGGTAAACTGAGCCTAAAATATTAGATCTGGGTGTGAAGGGTTAAGTAACTTTGAGAAGTAGTTAAGTGTTGGAACAGTATTGTGAACAAGAATAATACAGAAAAAAGGAAGCTGATATTGCACAGAGAGCTAAAAGAGAGCTTGGATACTGATACACAATACAGTAATTAACAACAATATTAAGTAACTTGGACAAGTAGGCGTAGGCGTACTGTACATGGTGTAGGTATAGGTATAGGTATAGAGGCAATAGTTATATGTAGGTATCGTGAAAAGAATACAGGAAACAGGAAAGCTGATATAGCACGGAGGTAAAAGAGAAAGAAGAGGTCAAAGGATGGAGAAGTGCGGGACAGCGGCCACTGCAATATTTAGTGAAACCGGATTGCGCGGAGTGGCGGTGTGTGTGGTATGTGTGGTGTGTGCGGGGGAGGCGAGCAGTGAATGGGTCGGGTCGGGTTGCACCGCTAATGTCTGGGTCACACCAGGGTCACAACAGGGTCACACCGCCCCTATGGACACCACACACACACAGTACATAGGCTAGCAGGGTGGTGGTGGTGGCTGCAGGACATGTCAGACGTGCGTGGGTTGATTAAAGTAGAGGTGTTCTCTCTCTCTCTCTCTCTCTCTCTCTCTGTCTGTCTGTCTGTCTGTCTGTCTGTCTGTCTGTCTGTCTGTCTGTCTGTCTGTCTGTCTGTCTGTCTGTCTGTCTGTCTGTCTGTCTGTCGTTGTCTGTCTGTCTGTCTGTCTTGTCTGTCTGTCTGTCTGTCTGTCTGTCTGTCTGTCTGTCTGTCTGTCTGTACTATGATGTCTGTCTGTCTGTCTGTCTGTCTGTCTGTCTGTCTGTCTGTCTGTCTGTCTGTCTGTCTGTCTGTCTGTCTGTCTGTCTGTCTGTCTGTCTGTCTGTCTGTCTGTCTGTCTGTCTGTCTGTCTGTCTGTCTGTCTGTCTGTCTGTCTGTCTGTCTGTCTGTCTGTCTGTCTGTCTGTCTGTCTGTGTCTGTCTGTCTGTCTGTCTGTCTGTCTGTCGTCCTGTCTGTCCTGTCCTGTCCGTCTCGTCGTCCGTCCTGTCTCGTCCGTCCGTCCGTCTCCGGTCCGTCCGCCGTCTCGTCCGTCCGTCCGTCCGTCCGTCCGTCCGTCCCGTCCGTCGTCCGTCCGTCCGTCCGTCCGTCCGTCCGTCCGTCCGTCCGTCCGTCCGTCCGTCCGTCCGTCCGTCCGTCCGTCCGTCCGTCCGTCCGTCCGTCCGTCCGTCCGTCCGTCCGTCCGTCCGTCCGTCCGTCCGTCCGTCCGTCGTCCGTCCGTCCGTCCGTCCGTCCGTCCGTCCGTCCGTCCGTCGTCCGTCCGTCCGTCCGTCCGTCCGTCCGTCCGTCCGTCCGTCCGTCCGTCCGTCCGTCCGTCCGTCCGTCCGTCCGCTCGTCCGTCCGTCCGTCCGTCCGTCCGTCCGTCCGTCCGTCCTCGTCCGTCCGTCCGTCCGTCCGTCCCGTCCGTCCCGTCCGTCCGTCCGTCCGTCCGTCCGTCCGTCCGTCCGTCCGTCCGTCCGTCCGTCCGTTCGTCCGTCCGTCCGTCCGTCCGCCTCCGGTCCGTCGTCCGTCCGTCCGTGTCGCCGTCCGTCTCCGCTCCGTCCGTTCCGTCCGTCCGTCGTTCCGTCCGTCCGTCCGTCCGTCCGTCCGTCCGTCCGTCCGTCCGTCCGTCCGTCCGTCCGTCCGTCCGTCCGTCTGTCCGTCGTCTGTCTGTCTGTCTGTCTGTCTGTCTGTCTGTCTGTCTGTCTGTCTGTCTGTCTGTCTGTCTGTCTGTCTGTCTGTCTGTCTGTCTGTCTGTCTGTCTGTCTGTCTGTCTGTCTGTCTGTCTGTCTGTCTGTCTGTCTGTCTGTCTGTCTGTCTGTCTGTCTGTCTGTCTGTCTGTCTGTCTGTCTGTCTGTCTGTCTGTCTGTCTGTCTGTCTGTCTGTCTGTCTGTCTGTCTGTCTGTCTGTCTGTCTGTCTGTCTGTCTGTCTGTCTGTCTGTCTGTCTGTCTGTCTGTCTGTCTGTCTGTCTGTCTGTCTGTCTGTCTGTCTGTCTGTCTGTCTGTCTCTCTCTCTCTCTCTCTCTCTCTCTCTCTCTCTCTCTCTGAGTTGTTCGAAAATTCCCAAATATACCCATGCATTTTGCTTGCCCCCCAAAAAATTAAGTGCCAAAAAATTTGAGTGCCAAAACATTTTGAGTGCCAAAATGTTTTGAGTGCCAAGAAATTTTGTGTGACAAAATTTTTGGGGACCAAAATTTTTTGGCACAAAAAATTTTGAGTGCCAAAAATGCAACTTTTGTTTTCTTTTGTATAACTACTATGTGTATGTACTAACATACACAGAATAGCTATACGTTACTTCATCCTGTGTTGCTTTATCTATGTAGTATGCTGTGTAAAAATATTTAAAAGAATGGTATATATCTTTTCATAAATATTTTTTTCCCTCTCTTCCCTTTGCTGGCAGCACTCTGGTTAAGATAAGAAAAAGTTTCCAGGAAGAAATGTTACTTTTCTGGGGGTTTTCATAATACACCTTTTCACTCTCAAATTAGAACAACAGAACTTCAAAATAAAACAAATGAATTTCAAAATATAATAGATGATTTTTTTCTTTTAATTTGAAATTAAATTATTTTAATTTGAAGTTTAGTTGTTTTAATTTGAAGTTCAGTTGTTTTAATTTGAGAGTGAAAAGGTGTAGAAGCTACACGCTATAATAATAATGATAAAATAACAATAATAATAACAAAAAAATATTGCATATAAGTCTAAGGATTTAGTTAAACCTGGCAAGATGTTACCGCAGAGATTTCCACCTGTACCTGCTTATGTAAGTACGCATGTATGTACGCACACCCTCGTGAGCGAGCTTCAAGTTAAATACTTGATAGTTCTTTCTTGTTTTCTCTTTGCTCACGGTCCCCTAAGTAATTACCCATACCCCCTTAAGGGGGCGCGCCCCCCTGGTTAAGAACCGCTGCTATAGGCAGAGCTGGTCACTAAATACATTGAATGTATTTAAATACTAAATACTAAATACATGGGAGAAATGTATCTAAATAGCAAATACTAAATACATGTTAAGAATGTATTTAAATACTAAATACTAAATACATCAATTGTATTTATATATATTTGTAAATACATTTTAAATATACACAAATTTTAACATGTATTCAGTAATTAATGATTTTGCGTTTCCTTAGAAATTTCCTTCTCAAGCCTAGATCTCCTTAAAATAAGGACATTTCTTTGAAAGTGGAAATACTGGTTCACTGTAACATCAGGATTGCCAGATAGTTGGGCGGGTTTATGGCCAAATTAACTGATAAAAAAGTATTTACATTTTAATATTATGAGTATTTAAATACGTATTTAAATACTCATTAAAGTATTTAAATACTGTATTTAAATACGTGAAAACCAATGTATTTATAAATACAGTTCTAAATACACAAAATGTATACCTAAATACGTATTTAAATACAAATGTATTTAAATACTGCCCAGCTCTGACTATAAACACTATATAAACGACCCTAATAAATTAAGAGTAAAACATAAGAGTCACGAATAAGAAAACGACACGTAAAATAAAAGGTCAAGGGAGTGTTAAGGCAGCGAGGCAGGGAGGCAGAGTACCGGATGGCTGGGCTTTGTTTATTATAGTCACGAAAAAGGAACTTACACATATAACAATGAACACTTTAATATTGATTGCCTCACATACAGGCAGGCACAGAACACACATATATAACTTGTAGGTTTAGAACACAGGCAAGTAATGCAGAACACAGGCAGAGAGAGAGAGAGAGAGAGAGAGAGAGAGAGAGAGAGAGAGAGAGAGAGAGAGAGAGAGAGAGAGAGAGAGAGAGAGAGAGAGAGAGAGAGAGAGAGAGAGAGAGAGAGAGAGAGAGAGAGAGAGAGAGAGAGAGACGTTCTAAGAATAAGGTTTGTAACTGTTAGTATTAATCAAGTAATAAGATGATGGTAATAATGATAACAGTAATGACAGGCAGAAACTCCATAGCTCCTATCACGAACTTTAAGAAATATAGAAACTCCACACAAACAAAGCTAAGAATACAAACAAAATAATGGAAACTTAAAACAATATTGTACTGATAATGACATATAATACTATACTGACATACTAGTAGTGACGTGAGGCGCCCTCTTACACTGCCATACACTTGCATTCCCTCTCTCACTTTTTTTGCTTTTTCTTATTTAGTCTTTTTTTATATATTTTTTAAATTTTTTAAAACTTTTTTTAAGCCATCTACCGTACGGTGTTGGTCGGGTGAGCTTTGTTCTCACTCTTCACGGCGAGGCGTCGTGAGCGTGGCTCCTCACTGCTTTCCCTTCTTCTTTTCCTTGGTGTTTTGATTGGCGGTGCCCTTGGTGTTGGGGCCCTTGGCCTTCTGATTGGAGAAGCCCTTTGTGTTGGGGCCCTTGGCCTTTCCGCCCTTGCCGCCCTTGCTATCCTGAGGTGCGGTGGCTGCCTTCTGCTTTTGAGGAAACAGCAGCTTCTTGAGGTCTGCGAGGGCGTCCGCCACGTCGTCGGGAGCCCCCGTGATGGTGCCGCGGCCCTCAGCCTCACCCTTGCGTGGGGGCTGCACGCGCACCTCAAACCTTCTCTCCACCAGGCCACGGCAGCCCTGCAGCACGCTTCTCTGTGCTGCAGTCACCGGGAAGCACCGCGTCGTCTCCTTCTCCGTGGCCTCCTTCTCCTGGTCCTTTTCATCACCAGACTCTTCGTCTGAACTATCATCCTCCCGCTGCTGCCGTCGCCTGCGTCGCTGCTTCCCGGCGGTGGCGGCGGGGCGCTGCTGCACCTCGATGCCCCACGCGGAGTCGAGCGCGTCCTCGGGGGCAGCGGCCTCCTCCTGCTGGTCCTATCCTTGCTTCTGCTTTCTCTTCTTTTCCTTGGCCTCGATCTTCTGGCGCTGCAGCTCCTTGGCCCGCTGCTGCTTCTCCCGCTCCGACCTGCCCGAGAGGACCTTCCTCTTGGTGTTGTCGAGGCGGTCCATGACCCTGTCGTCCCGCTTGGTGACGAGGATCTTGCGCACCTCCTTGTCGCAGACGAAGCCCACCTCGCCGGCTTTCATGTGGCGGGTCTTATGCAGGTTCGAGCCCAGCGTGTACACCACCACCACGTTACCCAACCTGTTGCCCTTGGCGCTGTTGGCCTTGCACAACTGCGCCGCGTCGTTCAGAAGGACGCGGGGCACGTCGCGCAGGGCCTGGCTGGGTTCCAGCTGGAGGTACACGTGGGCCGAGGGCAAGTCGTCCACATGGAAGAAGACGAGGCGGTCCGTGGCCTGCGCCAGGAGGTGGTCGTTCTCGTGCATGTCGGTACCCATGAGGAGGGTGGCGGGCGGGTCCACCGCGTCGCTGCGGAAGGTGATCACAGCGCCGCGGGGACGCAGCAGTAGTTCAGGCGCGGCGTCGTCCTTCTTGGCTCTGTTCTGGGCCTTGCCGCCGCGCTGGGTCTTCACTGCAGGGGCAGGCTTGGCAAGCTCCTCTGAAGACGACTCCTCTGAGTCTGAATCGGCGGCGACATTGTCGTCAAAGTCAGACTCGTCGGCGTCAGCCTCCAGCGATGGGCCTTCCTGAGCCTGCCCTGCCACCACAGGCACCGGCACAGCCTGCCCTGCCACCACAGGCTCCGGCACAGCCTGCACCTCCTCTTGCTTCTCTTGTTCCTCCTCTTGCTTCTCCTGCTCTTCCTCAAGGCACACCGCAACTTGCACGTCCGCAGCCTTCTCTGTCTCCTCCTCCTGCTCCTCCTCAACGCACACCGGAGCCTTCTCCGTCTCCACAGTCTCCTGCTCCTTCATTTCCTCCAGCTCCTCCACCTTCTCCACTACTTCCTCCTCCTTCCCCTCCAGTACATCCTCCTCCTCCTTCATCTGCTCCACACGCTCTGGTTCCTGAAGGGTCGGGGGTCTGAGCCACAGGCCCAGCGCTGCCAGGCCCCCCGCCACGAGGCCCAGCTCCTCCCAGGGGTGGCCCCCCACGGCACTCACGGCCTCAAACAACACTGATACAGATATATCCATTCTTGGGTGCATCGTGAGATGTTTGTTGCTGAGACACCGTGGCGTGATTAGGGCGACGTCAAAAATGGGAAAAGCAGGTTGGAGTTGGCAAAGAGATTAGAGTTAAGAAGAATAGAACCTGAGCACGTACATATCTGGCACGCAGGGTAAAGACACGCTGTAGGCTGCCTAATACTTCACTACTGATGGAGGTGAGGCTTGTGATTGGTGGAGAGACAGCCAATAGGAACAACAGAAAAGATAATGAAGCCCTATGATTGGGTAGCAAGAAAGCAATAAGGACAACAAAATATAATGCCTACCTTATAATAATACCTAGTACCTAATACTAATAATAGGTAATGCTATAAAGAGGCAATCTTGTATGCAATCAAGATCTGACTGTGGTATGTGGATACGCATTGACTAATATTCTATATTCCTTCATCCACTACTGGCAAACGCAGAAACATACCGGTAGGCTATATATAGGCTACACTTTTACGCAAAATTTTAGGCAAGAAATTTACTGTTGTGACTCCTTAAAAAAACAGCGGACTTCGTTTTCTTTGTCTTGCTTACACGTTGCGTGCTAAAAGGCCACGAGTGACTCTGTTGCAGACAAAACTGATGGACGCAATTAATCAATGGACGTGACTTGTCTATAGATAACACATCAAATGGTTTCGACGAGGTATAACTTGCATCCACCTCTGCTATGTACGTCGATCGCGCTGGCCACTAACACTGTAATATACTTTCCAGAACGCCTCATCCAAAATACTTCTTTGGTATTAATAACTTGCGCCTCGCGGTCTGAATATTAATTTGGATATCTAACTTATACTCAAAAGTTCCCGACTTATTACCCTCTACGGCCTCTAAACTTTTACTTCCACTTCATATATTTTTCTCGGCCTGTCTTTTAATCTACTACTTTGTCGACCTCTCAGATAATTAGTGAAGGTCTCCCTCGGGCGCGTCTGAGATAATTTATGTTAATTTATACTTAATTTACTTTACGTCTGCGTCCAGTCCTCGTACGGAAAAAAAGGCGGGATTTCTACAATTTCTATAAAAAACATTGGTTCATAAATTCCTGGTTTTATATTAATTAAAATGTAATACTGATATCAGAATAAAGTACGCATGCAAAGAGGAAAAATATGTAAGTGTTTATCTTGAGTTATATTTCGCCCAGGGCGACTTCTACTTTCCATGATATTTATCTGAAATAATAACGCTATCTAATTGACATAAAGAACAAGAACTTTTCCATCTCCATCAATAACCTTATGACGCGACTATTTCGGTAAGAGGTTTATAATTATGGAATCATAGTTCAGTCTTGCCCACACTGTCACTATAAACTGTCTATCTAACACTACACCCACTAACTGTAACTGTTGCCCACACTGTCACTATAAACTGTCTATCTAACACTACACCCACTAACTGTAACTGTTGCCCACACTGTCACTATAAACTGTCTATCTAACACTGCACCCACTAACTGTAACTGTTGCCCACCCTGTCTCTATAAACTGTCTATCTAACACTACACCCACTAACTGTAACTGTTGCCCACACTGTCACTATAAACTGTCTATCTAACACTGCACCCACTAACTGTAACTGTTGCCCACACTGTCACTATAAACTGTCTATCTAACACTACACCCACTAACTGTAACTGTTGCCCACACGGTCACTATAAACTGTCTATCTAACACTGCACCCACTAACTGTAACTGTTGCCCACACTGTCACTATAAACTGTCTATCTAACACTACACCCACTAACTGTAACTGTTGCCCACACTGTCACTATAAACTGTCTATCTAACACTGCACCCACTAACTGTAACTGTTGCCCACACTGTCACTATAAACTGTCTATCTAACAGCACACCCACTAACTGTAACTGTTGCCCACACTGTCTCTATAAACTGTCTATCTAACAGCACACCAACTAACTGTAACTGTTGCCCACACTGTCACTATAAATTGTTTAACACTACAGCCACTAACTGTAACTGTTGCCCACCCTGTCTCTAACTACCACTCACTGTCACTAGTAAAGGCAGTAAGGCAAATTGACCCTCGTTAGCATGTTGAAGAGTGTTTAAGGCCAGCAGTCGTCACCACACACCCTATGTTGCTATATCAGAAACACATGAGTAGTTTTATCCCACTAGAGATGTGAAGAAAAGTAGAAGCAACAACAGTAGTGTCTCATGCTACCTCGGGTCATTAATAATATAACAAATAATAATAATAATAGTAATAACAATAAAAAAAAGGATAATGATAGTAATAATAAAAGTAATAAAAATAGCAATAATAATGATGATAATGATATATGATAATAATAATAATGATAATAATAACATTATAACAACATTGAATAAACGTCTACGGAGTAAGTGAAACATGGCAAGACGTAACCGGAGAGTTTTTCACACCCACCGACGCCGCGCCCCGCCCCACACCCGCCCCGCAGTGCTCGTCCAGGATAAACTATAATCTGTTTTTTTTTAACGAGGCAAAAAATCCTGACCCCTTGCTGCTTACTGACTGATATTTGATGCCAGGAGAAGGAAATATTACCCTTTTTCTAAATTTCAGCTGTATTTTGTCATAGTTAACCATATTATCAGGTTAACATAGGCGTAACTTTATGCATGATAAGATAGAATGGAATTTTTGTCTCGTTAAAAAAATTGACTATATATAGTTACGGCATCAGGATATTTAGAGTGTTTATTCAAGTTGACAGTCTTTCTGAAGGTCTCTCTCTCTCTCTCTCTCTCTCCTCTCTCTCTCTCTCTCTCTCTCTCTCTCTTCTCGTCTCTCTCTCCTCTCTCTCTCTCTCTCTCTCTCTCTCTCTCTCTCTCTCTCTCTCTCTCTCTCTCTCTCTCTCTCTCTCTCTCTCTCTTTTTTTTTTTTTTCATCAACAAAACAGACATGGGTTTATTTATACCTAGTACGATGCAAATACTTGTAACGATGCAAATACTTGAGACCTACACCAGAAAGGTAACGTTGGTGATGCGTGGCTATGTGAGTTGCTTAATTCAATGTCGATACTTCAAATAGATCAGTGAAAGAGAGGGAGAGAGGGGAAAAAATATGTTGATTAATAAGACTCCAGTTTCCAATTACGTGAATAAACACAATAGCCATTCAGAGGACACACACACACACCACACACACACACACACACACACACACACACACACACACACATACACAACACACACACACACACACACACACACACACACACACATAATATGCAAAATCAAAGACGAGAAAGAATATGCATTTACATTTAACAACTCAAACATGCTTTTTTTAGGTTTACATAATGTATAAAAAAAAAACTTATTTATGTCGCGGTTAAAAAAAAGCGTATTTTAACAGTCAGAGAGAGAGAGAGAGAGAGAGAGAGAGAGAGAGAGAGAGAGAGAGAGAGAGAGAGAGAGAGAGAGAGAGAGAGAGAGAGAGAGAGAGGTCATGGATAGCGGATACAATGACTAAAATCCAGTCGTTAAAAAGAGCATTCTGAACTCAAAGCTACAAACGTTTAACCATCGTTGAAACCTAATGCGCATACTCGAACTCAATGTTACAACGGAATACATAATATCGCATACGTATATACTCGGCCATTTCTGCACAGTTTGTAAAAAAGAGCATTAAAAAATAACTTTCCTTGAACATTTATAGGCTACGTAGAGTCCGGCTTTCATATCTCTCTATCACTTCTCTCTCTCTCTCTCTCTCTCTCTCTCTCTCCTTCTCTCTCTCTCTCTCTCTCTCTCTCTCTCTCTCTCTCTCTCTCTCTCCTCTCTCTCTCTCTCTCTCTCTCTCTCTCTCTCCTCTCTCTCTCTCTCTCTCCTCTCTCTATTTCTGCAGTTTGTATAAAAAGAACTTAAAAATATCTTTCCTTGAACATCTGTATACACGTATAGAGTCCGGCTCTCTCTCTCTCTCTCCTCTCTCTCTCTCTCTCTCTCTCTCTCTCTCTCTCTCACTAAAGCGCCTCGTGTGCTATTAAGGTATAATAAGGGTCAGCTTTTTCCCTTCTCCCTTAATTCAATGAGAAATATCGCCTTGGGTTCTGCAGGAAAGGGAACAGCAGTATTTTCGGGTTTGCGTTTGTTACCGACAGTCATGAGAACCCGAGCTGAATCCTTTCTTGAGGCGTCAGCGCTAACGGGTAAAGGCTTTCAATGCTACATATAAGGGGTCGAGGCGCCGAGGTGTCGCTAGGGCTCCTCCTCTTCTTCCATGACCTCTTATTTCTTTTTTAACTCCCTCCTCCTTGTCGTTCAATTCTTCCCTTCCTCCTCTTGCCTCCTCGTCCTCTTCTTCCCTCGGCCCCAATGCCCCGGAGCCGCGCCAAAAGGGAGGAAGATGACAGGTTTGTGGCGACAGAGAAACTTATGAAGAATTGATGCTGCCAAGTGCTTTGTGTTTTAAGTACTTGTAGTTAGAGGTATAAATATGAAAGACAATTTACTCCATATACTGCTACTATATCACTACCGATGTTATTATTTTTTTTATCCATATGTTGCCTTTTAACTGATATCTTTCGTGGAGGGGCGCAGACAGTTCCTTCTATATTTACTTCTACTACTACTACTACTACTACTACTACTACTACTACTACTACTACTACAGTACTACTGTTGCTGCTACTACTTACTACTACTACTACTACTACTACTACTACTACTACTACTACTACTACTACTATTGCTGCTGCTACTACTTCTACTACTACTACTACTACTACTACTACTACTACTACTACTGCTATCTACTGCTACTACTACTACAACAACTACTACTACTACTACTACTGATACTTCTATACTACTACTGCTACTATTACTACTACCACTATAACGATAATGATAGTAGTGGTAGTAAAAGTGGTAATAATAAGAGTAATAACAATAACAAAAATAATAATAATAATAATAATAATAACAATAATAATAATAATAACAATAATAATAATAACAATAATAATAATAACTGCGTCGCTAACAAGTGTACACAAACGGGGAAATCCAAGCGTTGCTACAAATGACAATTACCGCCACTCGCTGAACCATATGTTGATTCCCCCCCCCCCCCCCTCTCTCTCTCTCTCTCTCTCTCTCTCTCTCTCTCTCTCTCTCTCTCTCTCTCTCTCTCTCTCTCTCTCTCTCTCTCTCTCTCTCTCTCTCTCTCTCTCTCTCTCTCTCTTTATTACTGCATATAAATCATCGAGACACAATACCTTTTTCCACACGTCCTGTTGCTCAAGATTAGTTCCTCCTTCCGCTGCGCCGCACAGGAATAATCAGTCCTGCCCCCGGTACGGTCCCTGTGTTCTCCCAAGCATGCACACGCCTGCAAGGGACAAAAGGAGTGAATAAAGTCAGGTGTTTGTGGTATAACTATGTGTTTGTTCTGCTTTACATCTCCATTAAGTCAAGTGTATGTGGTAACTATGTGTATGTTCTGCTTAACACCTCCATTAAGTCAGGTGTTTGTGGTATAACTATGTGTTTGTTCTGCTTACATCTCCATTAAGTCAGGTGTTTGTGGTATAACTATGTGTATGTTCTGCTTAACACCTCCATTAAGTCAGGTGTTTGTGGTATAACTATGTGTTTGTTCTGCTTTACCTATCCATTAATTCAGGTGTATGTGGTATAACTATGTGTATGTTCTGCTTAACATCTCCATTAAGTCAGGTGTATCTGGTAACTATGTGTATGTTCTGCTTTACATCTCCATTAAGTCAGGTGTATGTGGTAACTATGTGTATGTTCTGCTTTACACCTCCATTAAGTCAGGTGTATGTGGTAACTATGTGTATGTTCTGCTTTACCTATCCATTAAGTCAGGTGTATGTGGTAACTATGTGTATGTTCTGCTTTACCTATCCATTAAGTCAGGTGTATGTGGTAACTATGTGTATGTTCTGCTTTACCTATCCATTAAGTCAGGTATATGTGGTATAACTATGTGTTTGTTCTGCTTAACATCTCCATTAAGTCAGGTGTATGAGGTATAACTATGTGTTTGTTCTGCTTAACATCTCCATTAAGTCAGGTGTATGTGGTAACTATGTGTATGTTCTGCTTTACCTATCCATTAAGTCAGGTGTATGTGGTAACTTATGTGTATGTTCTGCTTTACCTATCCATTAAGTCAGGTGTATGTGGTATAACTATGTGTATGTTCTGCTTTACCTATCCATTAAGTCAGGTGTATGTGGTAACTATGTGTATGTTCTGCTTTACATCTCCATTAAGTCAGGTGATGTGGTAACTATGTGTATGTTCTGCTTTACATCTCCATTAAGTCAGGTGATGTGGTAACTATGTGTATGTTCTGCTTTACATCTCCATTATGAAACGATGGCTGCAGGGACACTATATACGCGATGTCTAAGTCAAAATAATAATATGAGATACACTATAAGGTGAGTCACAGTGAGTTTAATTAGCTGAATAGAAGACTTTAAGATATACGTATATAGTTAAATGAGGATGAACTAGGTATGATGCTAAGTCAGTTGTGTGTTAATTAACTAGCTGTAATTTAACAACCTAACCTAACCAACCAACCTAAACTAATGTAACCCAACCAACCTAACCTGTAGCTGAGTGGTATGATCGTCACTCTAAACTAAGTCAAATGAGGGTTAACTGTATTGAAAGGGCATAATATTGAGTCAAATGAGGGTTAACTGTATTGAAGGGGTATAATATTGAGTCAAATGAGGGTTAACTGTATTGAAGGGGCATAATATTGAGTCAAATGAGGGTTAACTGTATTGAAGGGGCATAATATTGAGTCAAATGAGGGTTAACTGTATTGAAGGGGCATAATATTGAGTCAAATGAGGGTTAACTGTATTGAAGGGGCATAATATTGAGTCAAATGAGGTATACTAATCGGGCATGGAAGTCAAGAGAAAGCTAACGGTGGGCAGAATATCAGTCAAATAAGAGAATAAGGAGTAAAAAATGAGGAGTTGACTATATAAGGAAAACGTAGGTCAAATGAATAATAATAATTAAAGAACATAATATTGAAAGAGTCCCATGGTGTAAATTCGATAAAAGATAATAAACAAACTCAAAATTGAACTATATATACACACATGAAACGAGGCTGATTCAAATTTACTATATACTTACTACTATAATATATTCTTATAGCAATACTTTACTCTATATTCTTATTTGATTACATTCTCTCTCTTTCTCTCTCTCTCTCTTTCATGATATTTTTCCATGACTATTTTCTCTACTCTATTTTCTGTCTCACAATTCATTTTCTCATTTGATTACTCTCTCTCTCTCTCTCTCTCTCTCTCTTCTCTCTTCTCTCCTCTCTCTCTCAATCTCTTCTTCTCATCTCTCTTCTTCTCTCTCTCTCTCTCTCTCTCTCTCTCTCTCTCTCTCTTTCATGATAGTTTCCCATGCCTATTACTATTACTATTTTCTCCCATGACTATTACTATTACTATTTTCTATCTATTTACTATTTACTTATATACACATTACTAACTTTACATATATATATATACTACTATATACTAACTATACTAATGAACTATAATTATACTAACTATATATAGGGGAGAGCGGGGCAGGTTGCATCGAGGGTAGGTTGCATCATTGCCTCTAACTCGCATGTTATCACACGTACATCGTCTTAATACTACTACTACTACTACTACTACTACTATAAACACTACTACTACTACAACTACAACAATAATAATAATAAAAAAAAGTTAATGCGAGTTAGAGGCAATGATGCAACCTACCCTCGATGCAACCTGCCCCGCTCTCCCCTACTAACTATTTACTTATACACACAATAAGCTGGATGGAAGGAGAAGCGACAGGGCACGGAACTCAAACAATGTTAGAGGAGAGTTAGAGTTGACACACGAGAGCTGGAAGCATAATCATCATCACCATCATCAGCTGAGTGAATGAAGACCTGCCGGGCATCATAATCAAATTCTCTCTATTGGGTGTTAATTCTGGCTCTGGCCTACTAACGTCATTTTCTTCCCTGTGATGTAGTGTAGTACGTCCCTGCTCTGTTTAGATGTAACCCCCCCCCACTCTCTCTCTCTCTCTCTCTCTCTCTGTCTCTCTCTCTCTCTCTCTCTCTCTCTCTCTCTCTCTCTCTCTCTCTCTCTCTCTCCCTTCCTCGCTGTTTCCCTCCGGCGCTCCCTCCGTCTCCTCCTCTTCTCTCTCTCTCACTATAGGTCCTCATCTCTCACATTCCTCCTCCTAAAAGTCCTCTTCCTTTATCCTCCTCCTCCTCCTCCTCCTCCTCCTCCTCCTCCTCCTCCCCCCCTCCCCCTTCGCCACTTCGTCATAAGAGCCGTCCGTCTGTTGTCTCTGAGCTGATAAGTCGTATTCATGGCCGATTGTTTATGATAATCTCCTTAATTCCTGTCCCTGTTGCTCCTCCTCGTTCCTGTGTCAGTAGGATGCTTCTCTCTATCTCCTTTTCTCTCTCTATCTCTTTTTCTCTCTCTATCTCTTTTTCTCTCTCGCTTTGTATCTTTCTTTTGCTTTCTGTATTGTTTCTCTTATCAATCAGTTATCTAAGATTTTTTTTTTGTATTTTGGATCCACCTCTTATCTCTTTTTTTCTCTCTCTCGTTTTGTCTCTTTCTTTACCTTTTATTTTTTGTCTTACCAATCAGTTATGTAAGTTTTTTTTTGCGTATTTTGGATCTACATTGACTCCATATTAGTTTCTTTATATTTTTTCCCCCTTGGCGAATGTCAGGTTTTGTTATGTGAGTATAGGTTAGTGAGTGCTGTTTCGTGTATGTCTCAAGAGTGTCATCGAGGGAGCTGTAATCTACGTATTAAAGGATTTCATATTACTTCATGATCCTTATTTTAGAGTTCACATTGCGACCTGTCTGGCGGAGTCCGTTTAGGGAGGCGAGTGAGGCCAGTGTGCCGGGCTGGAGACAGGTCAGGATGTGTCAGGGGAGGGCGGCGGGTCCGGATACATTTGGCGGCATCAGATACAACCCGCGTGGCCGAGACCTCTTCGGCCGCCGCTCCCGCAGCCGGCGAGTGGCGGAGGGCACAGGAGCCGCGTCCGAGATCCGCCTCAAACATAATGCAAATTGCAATTCCCCATTTTTTCCTCTCCCGCTACCTATTCTTGCCCCTTCCAGCGCCTCCTCCTCCCTTTTCTTGGCAACATTTCAAAACTAAGAATTTTGGAGAGCGTTTCCGTAATCCACTTCCCTTCCATATTATGGCATCCATCAGAGGTTCAATATAAACGCGTGGGTGCCAAGCTCCGCCTCCTGCGCGGGGCGGGGCGGGGCGTGCCGGCCACCCAGCCAACCACGGGCCTCTCCGCCGAGAGCAAGTGCCAGCTGTCGAATAGTAATGCAGGTGTCGCCCATACTTTCAACTTTCGGCGAGCTTTATGGCTTTGATTTCAGCACTCGAATGGTTGTTTTGATAAGAAATTGAAAACGGCTCTCGAAAACTGCTGCTCGACTTTTCTCGTTGGGAGAGCTTGCCGCGCCTGCCATCTGGCGGCGAGGCGGCTGCCGCACACTCCCCCACCAGGGCCCCCCTGCCCCCCTATCGCCCTCCGTGAAGCTGAAGCTGTTATGCAACCTCCACCCGCTCGTTTTGCCTCTCTTATTCATCAACCGCGACAATGAAATGCGCTAGAAACGGCGTAAACAGAAAAATAAATAACAGAAACAGAAACTCGTAAAAGAAGTGAAGTATTTCGTGCAGGTGGGCTTCAGGGCGGCGGCGGCGGCGGCTTCGGCGGCGACGACGACGATGAGGAGAGGCGGGATGGTGGCCGCTCACGTGGTTCCCTCACTCATTATTCATCCCGGCCACCACTCACCCGCCTTCTCCGCCCCTCCTGGATTGGCAACTTGGAAAAAACGAGACCACACGGACAACATTTTTTTTATATTTCTCTAGAAAACAAGAGGTGGGTAGGCAGGGTGCCAGGCCGCGCCGAGGTCGGGGTCGAGTGGGAAAAAAATCGCTTTACATACAGATTCGTTACTTTAAGAAAAAAATACCTTAATTACAGTGATGACAAACACACGTGATTAAAAAAAATACAACTATCTCATTACTGTTATCCTAAAAAAAAATATACCGTACATTTTTCATAGCTAATTGAGAAAATTCAGAAAAAATACAATAAAAATGTATACAAGCTAGAGTGTACTTGAGTTATCATTTCCTGTGTGACTATTCTTTCTCCTCGCCCGACTGGAATAATGACGGAGGTATATTTACGTATGGGTCTGCCTCTTCCTGTGTGACTATTCTTTCTCCTCGCCCGACTGGAATAATGACGGAGGTATATTTACGTATGTGTCTGCCTCTTCCTGTGTGACTATTCTTTCTCCTAGCCCGACTGGAATAATGACGGAGGTATATTTACGTATGGGTCTGCCTCTTCCTGTGTGACTATTCTTTCTCCTCGCCCGACTAGGAATAATGACGGAGGTATATTTACGTATGGGTCTGCCTCTCGTGGCCCCGCAGGATATCACCATTCCGGAGGCTTATTGAAAAGGGGAAGGCATTAATAAAACAAAATAATATAAATAATAATCAATAAAATAAAAATAATGATGAGAATCTTAGACTTTAAATATTGGGTCAATGAGCACAGGAGAGGCGCACAACAGGGAGGAAGACACACACACACACATACACACACACACACACACACACACACACACACACACACACACACACACACACACACACACACACACACACACACACACACACACACACACACACATACACACACACACACACACACACACACACACACACACATACACACACACACACACACACACACACACACTGAGTCCCTGTGTTATGTTTTTATCTCTTAATCTCCACATATCACGGATCTTAGAAGAGGATTCGCGTTTCCCCCTCCCTTCCCTCCTCTAAGTCTGGAGGGAAGGGGTTAGGGGAAGGGGTTGGGAAGGAGCAAGGGGAAGGGGTTAGGGGGCGAGGGGAAGGGGTTTGGGGACGAGGGGAAGGGGTTGGGAAGGGGTAAGGAAGCGGTGCACTATAACTCAAGAGGCGCTGGGAGTCCTGGAAGGGTTATGGCGTGTGTGGCTCTGGTGTGTAGCAGATGGAAGGGCGGCGGTGAGGCTTGCTTGGGTATACAGAGAGAAAGGAGAGAAGGAGATGGTAAGAAAGGGAGAGGCAAGAAGAGAGAGAGAGAGAGAGAGAGAGAGAGAGAGAGAGAGAGAGAGAGAAGGAGAGAGAGAGAGAGAGAGAGAGAGAGAGAGGAGAGAGAGAGAAGAGAGAGAGAGAGAGTAGTCTGCAAGAGTCGTGTGTTGTGTTGTTATATAATGTTGGGTCCTCTCTCTCGCACCTCTCTCTCTCTCTCTCTTCTTCTCTCTCTCTCTCTCTCTCTCCTCTCTCTCTCTCTCTCTGGGTTGTGTCGTGGATGTTGTGGGTAATAACGCGCCATGTTTCATCATCGTGTTGTTGGCTTATGGTGGTCGCGGTGGGTATGTGCGACTCTGCTTAAAAATGTAAGGCGGGAAGGGGATTCAGGGCAGGGAGAGGGATGGGCGAGGCGAGGCAGAGGAAGAAAAGTGCCGAGGAGGAGGAGGAGGAGGAGGAGGAGGAGGAGGAGGAGGAGGAGGAGGAGGAGGAGGAAGAGGAGGAGGAAGAGGAGGAGGAAGAGGAGGAGGAAGAGGAGGAGGAGGAGGAGGAGGAGGAGGCCTATTGTATAATGTAGGACAAGATGGAAAGCCTGAAATGGAAGGACTGACACACACACACACACACACACACACACACACACACACACACACAACACACACACATTCCAACATATTTCTTCCTTGCACACACATAAAACTTCCTCTATTCTCCTTCTCCTTCAGCTTTCCTACCTCATGTCTATCTTCTATCCTCTCTTCCTCCTCTTCTTCCATCCCATTCTCTCTCTCTCCCTTCAGCCCTGAGCGAATTACGTCAAACACAACTAAAATAACAAGGGGGTGATGGAGGCTCTTCTGTCAGGGGGATTAGGCCCCTTACTCGGCCCCCCTGAGAGGGATTACAGACGTCCAGGGTTTGGCGTGTTCAAGGAGAGGGTCTGAGCGCCCACTCGGCCCCTAATCATAGCTCGGGGCGCCCACAACAGACGGGGCGATGGGGCGGGGCGGGGCAGACGTATAGAAGCCTTCATTGGCCTCGTTAAAACCTGGTTGTGTTCCAGGGAAGAATGGGTCGCGCGGGGGAGATAAATAGTCAAGGAAATGGTTGTTTGGGTGCGTTTGGGAAGGTCGTGTTACTTGACGGAGGTGAAGTGGAAATGGGAAATGGTAGTGGTGGTAGGAGTAGTGGTGGTTAGAGTTCGGGTCGATTCGGCCGTATTTTTTTCGGCCGTGAACCATTTCGGCCGTGAGACGTTTAGGCCGTGAGACGTTTAGGCCGTAAGACGTTTAGGCCGTGAGACGTTTAGGCCGTGAGACGTTTAGGCCGTGAGACGTTTAGGCCGTGAGACGTTTAGGCCGTGAGACGTTTAGGCCGTGAGACGTTTAGGCCGTGAGACGTTTAGGCCGTGAGACGTTTAGGCCGAAGGGACCGGTGCAGGGATGTGAACTATTGTAGCCCACATTGTCGCACCGAGCCACCAGAATAACCGTATTTTCAGATGTATATAACCGATAAGTACAACCTTATGTAAAAAATGTATTCACTAAATAACTTTAAATTCCATTGAATCAGGCTTTACACCACATAACATAATGTGTCACATCATACTACTATACGTCACATCATAATACATATATATATTATGCGTTACATCATACTGTATACTATGCTTCACATCACGCTACTATGCGCCGCATCACACAACTAGGTGTCACACCACACTGGTACACAATCACACACCACATCACCACTGGTTTAACACATCTACAGGTCACACTTGAGCTACCTAGCACACCACACAGCCTTGCACTACAACACACAATTCATTCATCAAGGTCTAATTTACCGAAATAATTTGTAGGCAATAGCTGCAGAAGTCTCCGCGAGTCCACGATCCGTACAAAGGTAAAAGTCCAACTGTCATGCAAAGGTCAAATTATCGTACAAATACGATAATTGTCGTACAGTTCACATACAAATTAGAATTACTAAAATATAATATTAAAAGAAATTGTAATAAAGAACACATATGAATACAATCTTACATACGGAGTTATAGTATAACTTAGTCAGGACGTAAAAAAATTCTTTATTTCATAGTCGATTGTGAATTAATAGCACTACGTATAGACTATATATATATATATATATATATATATATACATATATATAATATATATATATATATATATATATATATATATATATATATATACATAATATGTATATCATTATATACATAATAATTATACTATATATATTTATAGCTATACATATATATATATGTATTATATATATATATATATATATATATATATATATATATAATATATATATATATATATATATATATATATATATATATATATATATATATATATATATATATATATATATATATATATATCAGAATAACTGGTACTATACATATAGAGTGAAATACATGTGAAATAACAGTTTGGTTACTTAGGCCGTATACAATTTAGGCCGTATGTTGTTTAGGCCGTGAGACGATTCGGACGTTTGCCAGTTTGGGCTTCACGGCCTAAATGACTTACGCCCGAAACGACCTGGACCCGGTGGTTATGGTGGTAGGGTTGGTATAGGGAAATATATTGGTAGTGGTGGTTGAAGTAGCAAAGGTGGCAAGTTGTGGTGATAAGACTGGTGGTGGAAGGAGGTGGTGGTGGTAGTGGTAGTGGTTGTGAATAGTGGTAGGAGTAGTGGTTGTGAATAGTGGTAGTGGTAGTGGTTGTGAATGGTGGTAGGAGTAGTGGTTGTGAATAGTGGTAGGAGTAGTAGTTGTGAATAGTGGTAGTGGTAGTGGTTGTGAATGGTGGTAGGAGTAGTGGTTGTGAATAGTGGTAGGAGTAGAGTTGTGAATGGTGGTAGTGGTTGAAATGGTGTGAGTAGGTGTATGGAGTGGTGGTTGTATAGGGAAAAATATTGTAGGGTGAGACCTGGTGGTGTGAAGCGAAGGGTGGCAGTTGTGGTATAAGCTGGTGGTGGAAGAAGATAGTGGTGGTAGTGGTAGTGGTGGTGGTGGAAGGAGGCGGTCGTAATGATGGTGGTGGCCGTAATGGCGTTGGTGCGGGCAAGATGAGGGTAATGAGTGGGCCCAGACAAAAGCCTTTAGTTCTGCAAGAATTCGGCTTCTCCAACAGCCTTCCTGACTCAGCATCCGCGTTCCCCTTACATTCCCCTCCCTGACTTTCCCCTCATTACCCCTCCCTTAACCCTCCCACCCCTCACTATATCCCCTTCATAGTGTCCCCCCCACACACTTAATTTCGTACCCTTTACACTCTCTTTTCCCTTACTTCCAAACACATATGTAAACCTGTCCTTTAAATCTTACTTTCCAACTCTATAACCTCTTCCTCTCTCATCTCCCCTCCTCCTCCTCTCTCATCTCCCCCTCCTCCTCCTCCTCCTCCTCTCCTCCTCCTCCTCCTCCTCCTCCTCCTCCTCCTCCTCCTCCTCCTCTCCCAGTCCCAAAAATGAAGGGTTCCGCTGAAGCTCCAAGTTACGATTTTGTTTATATCACAAGGCTCCGAACGGGCTCTCTCTGACTTCTCTACGACCGTAACCACTCTGCGCTCTGGGAATGAACCGTATCACCTCACGTACCTTGACTATTACTACTATTATTATTATTGTTATTATTATTATCACTTCTATTATTTCTGCAACCACCACCACTACTACTATACTACTACTACTACTACTACTACTACTACTACTACTAGTACTGCTTTTACTACTACTACTACTACTACTACTACTACTACTACTACTACTACTACTATTTTGATGTTATATTTTCACTGGCTTGAAATATAAAACTCATGACGATATTTCTCCATTTAGAATTACTCTCTCTCTCTCTCTCTCTCTCTCTCTCTCTCTCTCTCTCTCTCTCTCTCTCTCTCTCTCTCTCTCTCTCTCTCTCCTCTCTCTCTCTCTCTCTCTCACTCTCGTAAATGTTTGCGTTTTAGCTTTTAAGATTTTTAAAGTTTTTTGTCAATTATCTTATTTTTTGTTTGTCTGTCAGAATGATTTTTGTCCTTTACCGTTGATTGTTGATTTAATTCCAGTAACGAAGGGTTGGTGGGGGGGAGGGGAGGGGGGTGGAAGGAGGGGGGAGGGGGATGAATGGGGGAGGGGGAGGGGAGCGTGAAGAAAAAGGTGGGGTGTGGCGGCTCCAAAAGAGGTGCCAGAAACGAAAAACACGACGGTGAGGGATGAAAGCAGCGGCAAGGAGAGAAAAAAACGAAGAAGGAAAAAGAAAGGTAAAGCTGAAAGAAAAAAAGATGAAAGATGGAAGACAAGGATAAGAGAGAGAGAGAGAGAGAGAGAGAGGAGAGAGAGAGAGAGAGAGAGAGAGAGAGGAGAGAGAGAGAGAGAAGAGAGAGAGAGTAGAGAGAGAGAGAGAGAGAGAGAGAGAGAGAGAGAGAGAGAGAGAGAGAGAGAGAGAGAGAGAGAGAGAGAGAGAGAGAGAGAGAGAGAGAGAGAGAGAGAGAGAGAGAGGAAAAATGAAGATATCGGAAAAGGAAATGAATGAGGAAGGAGGTGAGTAAAGTAAGGTAGTAAAGTAACGGAAGGAGAGTAAGAAGGAGGAAGAAAAAAAAGGGTAAGCGAACAGGAACAGAGAAAAGGACGAAGAGAAGGAGGAAAAGGAGGAGGAGGAGGAGGAGAAGGGGGGGAGGAGGAGGAGGAGGGAGGAGGAGGAGGAGGAGGAGGAGGAGGAGGAGGGAGGAGGAGGAGGAGAGTGACGAGCATACATGGAAACTATTGGAGAGGTGACATTGAAAAAAAAAAGCAAAGAACGTGAGAAGTTTATTGGATGAATGAGGGGGAGAGGGAGAGAGAAGGAGGAGAGGGAGAGAAAAGGAGAGGGAGAGAGGAGGAGGAGAGGGCGAGAGAAGGAGGAGAGGGAGAGAGAGGGGATGAGAGGGGGAGATAGAGAGGTAGAGGATGGCTGAGGGGAAAGAAAGAAGGGGAAAGAGAAGAAGGCAGAGTCGTCTCCTAGTGTTGCTCAGTTTCTCGTCAACACTTGTCACTTAATTCATCTCTTTCTCTTCTACCTCAGTGCGGGTCTCTAAGCAGCTTCTCTTCCTCTACCATTATCACCTATATTAATCCTCCTCTTCTACCTTCTCTCTCTCTTTTATTCACTTCTAGTTCCCTCTCCTTCTCCTCCATTATTCGTTTGTCCTATTATTCTTGTTTATTTTCCTCCTTTACTTCCTTCTCTCCCTCTTTTTTCCTTTCCAGTTCCCTCTATATCTCCTCCAGTATTCGTTTGTCCTCATGTTCCCGTTTCATTTCCTCTTCTTCTTCATTCTCTCCCTCTATATTCACTTCTAGTTCCCTCTATTTCCTCTCCATTATTAGTTTGTCTTCTTGTTCCCGTTTCTTTTCCTCTTCTTCTACTCTTATCACCGCCCTACAATTACTTTTTTTCTTCCTTCTCTCCCTCTATATTCACTTCTAGTTCCCTCTATTTCTCCTCCATTATTAGTTTGTCCTCTTGTTGCCGTTTCTTTTCCTACTCTTCTACTCTTAGGTCTTCCTCTTTCATTATCTATTCATCCTAGACGTGAGCTCGCAATGTGCAGCGTCCCTGTGCATTCGGTCAGCGGTTCGAGTCCGCCTAGTTCGTGCTGACGTGGCGGCGCTTTGTATAGTCAATAACCTTGTAGTTGGTACTTGCAAAGTGTCTAGATAGGATGAAAATCTTATCTTATCTATTCATCCTCCTATACTTCTGCTCTTCTTTTTCCTTCTCCTCTTCCCCTTCCTTCTAAACATCTTCCTTCTTATATTCTTTAACCAATTCCTCCTCTTCCTCTTCCTCTAACAATACGTCCACCTACTTCTACTACTCTTCTTTCTTCTACTCTACTATTGGTTCCTCTCTCTTCCTCCCCATCTCTCCTCTTCTTCTTCCACTTCCTCTTCTTCCTCCTCTCTCCTTTTCTTCTTTGACTTCATCCTCTTCTCCTCCTCTCTCCTCTTTTTCTATCACTTCCTCTTCTCAATACCACTTCTCCTCCACCTCAACCACCACTACCCACCACCTCATCGCTTTTTCTTGCATTAGTCAAAGGCTATGACCGTCTCTCTCTCTCTCTCTCTCTCTCTCTCTCTCTCTCTCTCTCTCTCTCTCTCTCTCTCTCTCTCTCTCTCTCTCTCTCTCTCTCTCTCTCTCTCTCTCTCTCTCTCTCTCTCTTTCAGGCGTCACAGTTATTACCCTCGTCTTGCTTATATCCTTTTTTTCATAATATTCTTTACGTCTTCATATGCTTTTTACCCATCTTCTACGTCTCTCCTCCTTTTCCTCTTCCTTCCTCTTCCTTCTCCTCTTCCTCTTCCTTCTCCTCTTCCTTCTCCTCTTCCTCTTCCTTCTCCTCTTCCTCTTCCTCCTCCTTCTCCTCTTCCTTCTCCTCTTCCTCTTCCTTCTCCTCTTCCTTCTCCTCTTCCTTCTCCTCTTTCTCTTCCTTCTCCTCTTCCTCTTCCTCTTCCTTCTCCTCTTTCTCTTCCTTGTCCTCTTCCTCTTCCTTCCCCTCTTCCTACTACTCCTCCTCCTCTTCCTCTTCCTTCTCCTCTTTCTCTTCCTTCTCCTCTTCCTCTTCCTCTTCCTTCTCCTCTTTCTCTTCCTTCTCCTCTTCCTCTTCCTTCCCCTCTTCCTACTACTCCTCCTCCTCTTCCTCTTCCTTCTGCTCTTCCTCTTCCTTCTCCTCTTCTTCTTCCTTCTCCTCTTCCTCTTCCTTCTCCTCTTCCTCTTCCTTCTCCTGTTCCTCTTCCTTCTCCTCTTCCTCTTCCTTCTCCTCTTCCTCTTCCTTCTCCTCTTCCTACGTACTCCTCCTTCTCAATTGATCACCGGCACACAAAACATAATGACCTTAAATTCCACTTTTCAAACGCTCTCGATCCCAAGAAATGGGAAGGGAAGGGGCGGGAGGGGCGAAGTAGGGGAGGGGATGGGAAAGGGTTGGGGGGGGGCGTGCCAGGTGATTCCAGGTGCCATTCCAAAGAGTATTCCAAGCTCGTTCCAGGCCCATCTATTCCCACAGGAGAGAGAGAGAGAGAGAGAGAGAGAGAGAGAGAGAGAGAGAGAGAGAGAGAGAGAGAGAGAGAGAGAGAGAGAGAGAGAGAGAGAGAGAGAGAGAGAGAGAGAGAGAGAGAGAGAGATTTATTGGCACGGCGTCAGTGTTACCAGCTAAGAGAAGAAGGGTCCTTAAGATGCCTAGCAGGCTTGGCAACGATGGTTTTCCGACACCACACAATGGCCGGCCAAGTTTTGCTTTGTTTTTGTGTCAGCCTCAACTTATGTGACGTTTATTTGGCAGTTAATTTCAGGCTGAAACTGAGCGAGGTTTTTAGTTTCCCTGTAGTTTTGTGTGCTTCTCGTGCGGGTAAGTTTGGGAAGAGAAGGAAGTGTGCGAAGCGAAGGAAAGAGGGAGGTAAGGAAGGAAGGAAGGAAGAAAGAAAGAAAGAAAGAAAGAAAGAAAGAAAGAAAAGAAAGAAAGAAAAGGAAGAAAGGAAAGGAAGGAAGGAAGGAAGAAGGAAGGAAGGAAGGAAGGAAGGGAAGATGAGAAGAGGAATGATGGAAAAGGAAGGGAAATGGAAGAGAAGAGAGAAGAGAAGAGAGAGAGGAAGAAGAAGAAGAGAGAGAGAGAGAGAGAGAGGAGAGAGAGAGAGAGAGAGAGAGAGAGAGAGAGAGAGAGAGAGAGAGAGAGAGAGAGAGAGGAGAGAGAGAGAGTTTATTGCTATGACTGCAACTGTTAATATGGCTGCTACTACTACTACTACTATTACTCCTACTACTACTACTACTACTACTACTACTACTACTACTACAACTACTACTACTACTACTAAAATAGGAATATTGTTAATTAATCCCATACAAAGAGGAACATTTCAAGACGATGCACAAACAAGTCCTTCAATTTGTGACTCGAACAGCAAACAAAAACCTTATTTAGAGAGTAAATTGGGACACGAGTCTATGGTCCTCGACACTGATGACAAAGGTTATAATGAGAGAGAGAGAGAGGGGGGAGGAGGAGAAAAAAGGGGGAGAGAGAAGAGGAGAGAGGGAGAGAGAGAGAGAGAGAGAGAAAAGAGGGGAGAGAGAGGAGAGAGAGAGAGAGAGAGGAGAGAGAGAGAGAGAGAGAGAGAGAGGGGGAGAGAAGAGAGAGAGAGAGAGAGAAGGGAGAAGAGAGAGAGAGAGAGAAGAGAGAGAGAGAGGAGAGAGAAGGAGAGGAGGGAGAGGAGAGAGAGAGAGGAGAGGAGAAGAGGAGAGAGAGGAGAGAGAGAGGAGAACGCAAAAGGGGAAAGAAAAGCTACTGAGGGAGGGATAAAACGAATTATATTTTTGGGGATGATAGATGGTCTTTCCCCCCTGCAGGGATTCCCCTCGCGGGGGTGGAGTTTTGTTTTGGGGTTTGGGGGGGGTGGTGTGTGTGGTGTGGGTTGGTGTGTGGTTGTGTGTGTGTTTTGGTGTTTTGTGTGGGGGTGGGGGGTGGTGGTGTGTGTGGGTGTGTGTGTGTGTGTGTGTGTTGGGAAAAAAAGGGAGGAATGTGTATGCAGAGTAAGGAAGCAAATACAATTCAAAACACACCACACACCACACACCACCACACACACCACACACCCCACACCACATCCAACAAGTTACTCCGTAGTGTAGGGGTACACGTTGGGCTCAAAAACCGAAACCAAAAAGTCCCGGGTAAGATCCCCGGCGGAGCGGAGACGATTGGCTTTTCCTTAAAACCCCCCAGCCCCTGTCCCCCCGCAGTAAGGGGTACCGGGTTTGTTACCGGGGTTGTGACCCCCCCCCCCCGGGTGGGGGCTTCGTCAACACTGAAAATGAATGAAAAGAATGTTATATGGAGACGGGGCCATACGAGTGCAGCTCTGCAGCCCTGTAAATTACAACTAGATGAATACAACTAGATGAATACACACACACACATACACACACTTACACACACACACACACACGCAAACACACACACACACACTTACACACACAAATCCAACCTATTTATTATTTCTCGCACGACCCTTAAGTTTTTCCCGAGAATTTTTGATGTGGTGTGTGTTGTGTGTGTGTGTGTGTGTGTGTGTGTGTGCGTTGCGTGTGCGTGGTGTGTTTTGGGGTGGTTTAAAAAAACCCTTTTCAAAAAGCTTTTCTTTCCCCCCCTTTAAATAATTATCAAGTAAATAAAAAGAAAATTACTGAACGGGGAAGAGAGAGAGAGGGGAGGAGAAGGGGAGAGAGAAAAGAGAGAGAAGGGGAAGGAGAGAGAGGGAGAGAGAGAGAGAGAGAGAGACCTTGCTAATACTCAATGCCATATAATTCATGCTAAATATATACACATTTTTTTCATTAACTAATTACCTCCTTGATTAACAATGTACCTGTCAATACCTGTCTATCAATTAGCCAATAATATACCTGTCCATATGTCTGCCTGTCTCTCTCTATTTTCTTATATTCACTGATCTACCTGTAACTGTGCATGGATTTGTATCATTAAAGATGTATTTCAGACATGTATCGATTTGTTTATCTGTCTAGTCTCTACTAAGGCGGCTAACTTCATCAACAACAACAACAATATAAACAGCAAAATCATGATGTGAAACTAAGAAACGAGAAAAAAAAAACAGAACAAGGATCGAGAAAATATATGAAATAAATACTAGAAAGACAGCGAGGTAAGAAAGTCAGCGAGGTAAGAAAGACAGCGAGGTAAGAAAGACAGCGAGGTAAGAAAGACAGCGAGGTGAGAAAGACAGCGAGGTAAGAAAGACAGCGAGGTAAGAAAGTGAAACGGTTTAAGAAAAGGTATAAAAGGAAAAAAAAAGAAGAAATGAGTAAAAAAGTAATAAAAAATTTGGGAAAAAGGAAAAGGTTTCCCAAAAAAAGGGAAAAAAAAGGGGAAAAAGGGAAAAGGGGGAGAAGAAGGAAAAGGAAAAAAGGAGTAAAAGGGAGGAGAAGAAGGAGGAAGAAAACAGCAGAAAAAAGACACATAAAAAAACACAATAAAAAACCAAAAAAACCAGGGGGAAGTTTTAAAAAAGTTAAAGAAAAGGGATGGAAAGTAAAAAAGGGGAAAAAGAAAGGTTTTTACCCCCCTGAAAAAAGAAAAGCGGGGGAGGAAAAAAAGAGAGAGAGAGAGAAAGAGAGGAGAGAGAAGAGAAGAAGAGAGAGAGAGAGAGAGAGAGGGGAGAAGAAGAGAAAAAGAAGAAAAAAAAAAAAAAAAAGTAAAAAGGAAAGGTAATTTTCAAAGGGAAATTCGCTGGAGTAAATTAATTTAGCCAGTGAAAATTACACAAAAATAGAGAAAGGGTTGAGTATATATAGAGAGAAGAAAGAGAGAGAAGAGAAAAAGAGAAAAAAGAAAGAAGAGAGAGAAGAAAAGAAGAATAGAGAGAGAGAGAGAAGAGAGAGAAAAGAGAAAAAAGAAAAGAAGAGAGAGTAGAAGAGAAAAGAGAGAGAGGAAAAAAGTAGAGAAGAGAAAAAAAAAAAAAAAAGATTAATTTAAAATGGAAATAGTTGAGTATATTAAGTATATAGATAGTATATAAATATAAGTAAGTAGTAGTATAGTGTATTTTAAAAATTTTAAATAGTAAATAGTATAGTAGAGTATATAGTAGTAGTAGTAAATTTTGTAGTATAGAGTAGTAGTAGTAGTATTGTAGTAGAGTAGTGTATAGTAGTATATAGTAGTAGTAGTAGAGGTAGTAGTAGTAGTAGTAGTATATATAATGTAGTATAGTAAATTTTTAGTAGTAGTAGTAGTAGTTTTGTAGTAGTAATTTCAGTAGTAGAGTAGTAGTAGTATATTTTAGTAGTAGTAGTAGAGTATCAATTTGGGAGTAGTAAAATATTTTAGTAGTAGTTTGTAAGGGAGTATAGGGAGTAGTAGAGTATAGAGTATAGATATTAGAGTAAGTATAGTATAGTAGTATAGTAGTGTATAGTAAGAGTAGCAGTATAGTAGTAGAGAGTGTAGTAGTAGTATTAGTAGTAGTAGTGTAGTAGTAGATAGTAGCAGTAAATAATGTAGTAGATAGTGAAGTAGTAGTAGTATAGTGTAGTAGTAGTAGTAGTAATAGCAGTAGTAGAGTAGTAGTATATAGTGTAGTAGTTAGTATTATGTATAGTAGTGAGTAGTAATATAGCAGAGTGAGTATAGTAGTTTAAAATTTTGTAATAGAAATAATTTAAGTAAGTAGGTAGTAGTAGTAGTAGTAGTATATAGTAGTAGTAGGGTAGTAGAGTAGTAGTAGTGTAGTAGTAGTGTAGTAGTAGTAGTAGTAGTAGAGAAATATAGTATAAGTATTAGAGTAAGTAAAGTAGTAGTATAGTAGTAGTAGTAGGTAAGGTTTGTAGAGTAGTAGGGGTAGTAGTAGGAAATGTAGTATAGTAGTTAGTATAAGTAGTAGTATAGTAGTAGAGTGTAGTAGTAGAGTAGTATGTAGTATAGTAGTAGTAGTAGTAGTAGTAGTAAGAGGTAGTATATAGTAGTAAGTTAGTAGTAAAGTAAATAGTAGAGTATAGTAGTTTGTAGTTGTGTAGTGTTAGTAGTAGTAAAAAAGAGTTTGTAGTAGTATGTAGTAGAAATAATTTGTATAGTAGTAAATAAGGAGAGTAGTTTGGTGTGTTAATAATAAAATTTTTAGAAAAAATTGAGTAGGTATTGTATAGTGTATATGAGAATAAGTAATGATGTTAAAAAAAAGTAATTTAAAGTGTAAAAGGGGTTTTTTAAGAAATAGAAAAAAGGTTTGAAAGGGAAATGTAGGTGAGGGGTTTAAGGAAAGGAGGAGAGATNGGGGCAAAAGGGGAAATGACCCCCCAGAAAGGGGTGAGGGTCTGAAAATTGGGACCCATTTTTTTCTTTTAATTTGATCCCTATAGAAGCCGAACTGAAAAAAAAATAAATTTTAGCACAAAAACCCTACGGGAAACATGGCATACCACACTTTTACGTGCAAATGTGCTTGCTAAAGGGTAGTGGGTAACGTAGCAAAAACGTAATGGGATGTACCAAATAGGTTGTGAGGAAGGTGATGGTACGTGATCAGAAGGTAGTACAAAGGTTGTATTTACGTGCAAATGTGCTTGCTGAAGGTAGTAGTAACGTAGCAAAACGTAAGGGGATGTACCAAATAGGTTTGTGAGAAGGTGATGGTACGTGATCAGAAAGTAGTACAAAGGTTGTATTTACTGCAAATGGTTCGCAAAATGTTGTATAAAGGTTGTCCGTTACGTAGTGAAATACGTATTTAGGACGTACCCACAGTCTATAACGGGTCTTCCAAAACGGCTGGACGAGTTTTGGCTCAGCGGCGCACCTACGTCACGCGATCCAGGCCACCCCAAGCCCTCTCGATCTCCCTCATTCTATCAGCAGCATAGCGGGAGAGGCGGGTGGAATCCGCTCCGTGCGCCCACGTTCATGTCCTATCATATTCTATTTGTAAGTTTAATATAACTAACTAACAACAATAAAAACAACAAAAATAAAAAAAAATAATAAAAATACTATTCCCCATACTATAGTAGTAGTAGTAGATAGTAAACAATAGTAGTAGAAATAATAGTGGGCAGTAGAAGTAGTCGTATAGTAGTAGTTGTTGTAAATTTAGTAGTAGTAATAGTGTGTTAGTAGTTTTATAGTTTATAGAGTTTATTGCCAAATAACAATTATATACACATAAATAAATATATACACATTTTATAGGCATTAGTCTCTGAGCATGAGTTTCCTTAGCAGACATAAAATCAGTTAACATAATCTAAATGCGAATACGATGACGGCAAATAATTTACAAATAAAGATTAACATAAAAAAAATAAAAACTCAGTGAAAACATGTTTTTTTTTATATAAAAAAAAGTACCTAATTTCAGGAGCACAAATTTACTGTATTTTCATTTTCAATCTATAAGAACTTGACTTTGTAAATTATATAAATACTGTTTAAGTTAAAATTTAAATATATTGAGATTATTTGCTGTTTTGATGTCATCTGGTAATGCGTTCCAACATTTCGGGCCAAAACAATATATAGAAAATTTGTACAGTGTTGTTTTTGGGTTTGTGGACAAAAAAGTTAACATGTTCCCTCTGGTACCTAGGCTGTGAGAACATTCTAAATATTTTTCTGTTGTTACTATTATCATTTAAATCATTATAAACAGTGAGAAAGACAAAAATATTTAAGTAGAAATTTCAAATTTTAGTAATTTTAACTCATTGAATAAAAAGTGTGTAGAGTCATGTTTTCCTCTATATGTTATGGTTCTGATCAATTTCTTCTGAGTGACAAAAATTTTCCCTTTACATTTGACGGCCACGTACAACCCCAGATGGACACACAATATATAATAAGAGGATAACACAGGGAATAATATATACTTTTTAAAGCATCAGTTGTTAAATTGTAACGAATTTTGTATAATATTCCACAAGTTTTTGACAATTTTAAGCAGACTGATTGAATATGATTTTTCCAATTCAAGTTTCATCTAGATAACCCCCAAAAATTTTGTTACATGCAACCCTCTTAAGTTCCCCACCATCCATATATACTGGACCCATGTTGTATACTACAGATCGATTTTGAAATAGCATATAATTAGTTTTTGTAATATTTACCTTTGATTTGTTAGCTGAAACCCATTTACTAATTTTTTCTAGTTCAGTATTTAACACAGCATTCAAGTGATCTACGTTGTTATCCTGTAAGAGCAGATTGGTGTCATCTGCATAAAGAACATAATGACATTTATTACTGGCATTGGAAATATCATTTATAAATACCAAGAATAGCAATGGGCCCAGTATTTGATCCCTGAGGTACTCCCCTTCAACAGTTTCAGCACTGATGTTTCTTATTACAATATACAGCTTGTTTCCTATTTGTCAAATAACTTGAAAAAAAACTTTAATGGTGTTCCTCTTATTCCTATATTATTTAGCTTATCTATTAATATTTTATGGTCCAGTGAATAAATGCCTTAGATAAGCCCATGAATATGCCTGCAACATAGTGTTTTCTTTCCAAATTACTATAAATTCACTTGTAAATTTTCATTATGGCTTTCTCTGTTGACTTGTTATTGCGAAATCCATATTGTTTATCAGATAATAATTTAAAATCTTCCAAGAACCCTTTGAATCTATGAACAATAGCTTTTTCAAAAACTTTACTAATCGAGGGTAAAATAGATATGGGTCTATAATTATTTTCATCATCATCATCACCAGATTTAAATATTGGTATCACTTTAGCAATTTTTAAAGTTTGTCCGGAAAGCATCCTTGCTGGAAACATAGATTGATTATGTGGGTGAGAGGGACATCAATGTAATGTGCAGTAATTTTGGAGCAGATTTGGTGGAATTCATCACATCCGGGTGCTGGTTTGTTTTATAGTTTTTAAAAATATTGATTAACCTCTTCCTAGTAACAGGATAAAGGTAAAAAGAAATTTCCGATGGATTATTGAAAAATTGAAGGGGAGAGTTTTGCTGCGCACTTGTTTGTTGCGGTGGGGGGAACCAGCTTTTTTTAAGAAATGTTCATTAAAAATATTTGCAGTGAGGCCTTACTATTTTCAGTTTAATTTTATTACAATGATTGACTTTTTTTCTGCCCATTAGACTATTTATTGTATTCCAAAATTTATTTTATTATTACCTTGTTCACTCTAAATTTATCTTGAAAATATTTGTTTTTTGCAGCTCGAAGTAGTGTTACCAGCTTGTTCCTGTAAACTTTTTATCTTGGTCCATAGACAATGGCCATTTTGATGCCAACCTTTCAAGTCTGTGGTTTTTCCTGGATACTAGTTTTTTAATCCTGGGAATTATATAAGGGCTTCTTTCGTTTTAACGTTAACTTTAATTTCTTAATGGAAAAAAAGATAAAAATTTATCTTTATATAATCTGTGAAATTTATTCATATGCATCATTTGCGTCGTTAATATTTATAATTTGCAACCAATTTTCATGTGATATTTCTTCTGCAAATAAAATTTATATTGAGTCAGAAAAAAATCTTCTTTTTCCAATATGCATACACTTATTTACAACTTTTCTTAAACTGAGAGTATACTGCAAAATGATCTGTTATATCAGTATATACTATGTAATTGTTTATATTATTTTTCCCGATGTGAGGTCCATATATGATCTATTAATTGAGGCACAGTTTTCAGTCACTCTCGTGGGTTTTGTTGTTAATGGGAAGCAGCCCTGTGAATATATAAAGTTTATGAAATCAAAGACTCCTGATTCAGTTGCTTAGTAAATCTAAGTTCCAATCCCCCCGAAAAAATATTTTGTTGTACGTTTTTATCGCTGTAAATCAAAAATTGTCTTTAAAGCATTAAGAAATTCAAGCATGTTCCCCTTTTGGGGGCCTATAGACAGATGCAAACAAGTTGATTTCCTTACCATTATTCACTTGTACACACACACTCAAAAAATGGTTCCATCATAACAACACTCCTTAATGATTTCAAGAACTATACCTACGGATATATATATACACACACCTCCACCTTTCCTATTTCTGTTTATTGCGTACATATCATAACCTTTTAAAACATACAATGCTTCGATGTTATTATCTAACCTAGTCTCCCAGAACCCCATCACATCAAATTTATCCTTATCGGTTAAACCCCGAAACAATTAATATTTTGGGGATTACTAGCTAGACTTCTAATGTTCATACTTAATACCGAAAATACATCAACTTCACTTAATTTTACTTTAACACATTTAAAGTATATACTGTGAAAATTTATGTGGCATGTTCCCCATATCAATAATGAAAGAATCAATACCATTATGTTTATATCTGTTCTAGATCAAGCGGATTAAATATCATCTGATCAAGTTCATTTACATACAAATAGTTTGTGTGGGACTGTGTCACTGTTGGTAAGCCTTTCAAGTTCAACATTACTAATAGAATAAAAAGGGAAGGGACTGATTGACAGCCATCATTATGCTAAAGTTCTCGTTACTTTTCTTTTCCCTTTTTAAGGAGGAAGGAAATTACTTTCTCACAATCCTTGAGGTTCTTTCCCTTTTCTTCGGTGACTGTGAGCAAGGGCGAAGCACCTGTGGCGGGTGATGAGGCGAGTCTGGACGGCGCTGGGAGGGACGGGTAGGCGGGCACAGCGCCGGCCTGTCTTCCCACACCGACACTTCCGCTCCCCCACCACCCACCCTAGTACCAGGCCGAGCCACAGCTCCACCCACTGCACCAGCCACTACCGGGACAGGGTGCAGCAACTGCTGTAGCTGCTTGCTGCCGATCACGGCCGGGCACGGGCATGGATCCTCGCTCAGGGGTGTATGATTTCCCGATGCACTGTCAATACCAAGCCTGTCCTTCACGATGAGCTTAGTATGCCGAAAGTGGGGAATTTCCCCCGTGATCTTGCCTGTTTCATCTGCGGTATCTGAGCGTTCTTGACTGCCTGTGAAGCAGCGCACAAATCATCATTAAGGGAGATATTTGGTACCTCGCAACTTCCTCGCACTCCTCATGATCGCCTCTCGATCACAGTAGCGGGAGAAACGCGCAACGATGAGACGAGGTCTGTCATCGCGGCGCTGTCCAACCCTATTAGTCCAGTTCAAAATACGGTTTGACCCTGAACAAATTCCAAGAAAGCGTTTTATTGTTTTTTTGGTTTAGTTTACATTTTGGGGAAAAAAAAAAAATACAAAATTTTACCAAAAATGGTTACCAAAAAGGGGTCCAAAGTGACGTCAAAAGAAATGGCCGCCAAAGCTATAAAATTTTGGGGGAAATCAAACCCCCCCAAAAATTTTTTTTTTTTATTATTAAACCTACATTTTGGGAAAAATTTGGGGTACATATATAAAACAAGTAAAAAAAATGGGGGTCGTTTTTTTGGGAAAAATTTTTTGTTTTGACCCCATAGAAAATGAGGGTTAGGGGAAAGAAAACGGGATTTTGGGGGGGCCCCCCCCAAAAGGACTACTCCCCGTAAATTTTCAGTGGAGAAAATCGGTAGGGGTTTATTCGAAAGAGGAATAAAGCCCCTAGGAGGGGAAGGGGATTTTTTTTATTTTCTAATTAGATAAAAAAATTTATGGCCCCCCCAAAAATAAAAAAAAAAAATAAAAATGAACATTTTTTTTTTTTTCTTTTTTTTTTACTTTGAGGGAAATTTGGGGACTAAACCTATCCTTTATATGTGGGGAACAAAAAAAAAAAAAAAAAAAAAAATTACAAAAAAGTTTACCAAAAATTGTCACCAAAAAGGGTTTCCTAACTAGGGACGTCATAAGACGAGGGACACCCCATCGCATTAAAAAAATAACCACTATTTCCTTTTTTAAAAAGCTGAAAGCGTAGGTTACGGGAAGAGTTTACTTTTTTTTATACTAAAATATTTTGATATAAAAATTTTTTATACAAAGTTTTATACAAACCCCTACACGGACGGGCGGGGGTCGGGACGTATCAAAGACGTCATGGGCATACATGTACATTTCTAAAAAATTTTGAATAAACAGGGCATTTTTAAGAACCCACTTCATCACTGAATAACCGTGTCAGTTTAATGTCTCTATTTTCATCATAGGGGCACTGCTTTTCCCCAATCATTTTTGTCACAATGCCTTTTGACATGGGCCCCCCCATAACCCCGGGAAAAGATAAGGTTTCCCCGGTTTTGGCCCAAAGGGGACCGGGGAAATGTATAAAAACCCCGAGGGAAAAAATTTCAGTGAATTTTTTCAAAAGTTTTTTTTGGCGAGGGGAAGTATCCATCATCACTGGAAAATAATGTTTTTTCTGGGAATTCCCAAACCCCATTCAGTAGTTTCCATGGGGGCCCCCCCATTGTCCACCAAAGATCCCCTTTGGGGGGGAACTCCGAAAAGGGGAAAGATACTTTGGGTTTTCCAAAGGGGGTCGGTGGCGTCCCTTAAGGTGGGGTTTAATTTAAAACTTTTGGTTGAAACCCAAATTTTTCGGCCCGAGACTAGAAAAAACCTCATTGCAGACAGTTGTCTCCAGGGTTTTCCCCCCAACCCAAAGCCAAAATCCGCTTTACACCCAAACGTTTCCCAAACTAGCTATGTTTTTCTTAGGGGTGGTAAACATCTTTTGCACAGCCCATTTAAGACAGAGGGCTCCCTTTAAAACCTTTTGTAGAGCGAGTTTTTTCCGATTCCAAAAAACCCCCGGAAGTGGTATCGCATCCGGAATGGGATGCAGGAACAGAAGACTTTCTGCCCGAATCGTTTCCAAGCAACTTTTGATAACCTTAATTGTTTGTTTTTCTGTTGCCCGGGGCTCCCTTTTTTCCCAGTAGAAATAAAGCTTGTTGCCCCTCGCGGGGTTGGGGGGGATGAAGTAAAAAAAAACCAATAGGGTTTGTACTTCGCCCAAAGAGACTAGTCCTTTTTTTTGGATGGACATTGGGCACTGGCTGCCTTAACCCAAAATTCCCCCATCTGCATCCCCCCCTTGGGGTTTTATTACGTTGCAAAACCCTGTCCTTCAGCCCTTGTGAAATAGTTGATAAAAAGACGTTTGTTCTCCCCATTAGGGGAAAGGAAAAACCTCCTTTTTCCCGACAAATTTCGTTCCTTCCGCAATGTTCACTTTGTTACTTGTTCGATTTTGCGCGTCTCTGATGGGTAATGTCCTTAGTGTTTGGTCCTCCAATGTAACCATCAATACTATCGTAGCCTTACCATAGTGCTTTACTGTGAAAGATGCATAGTCGTCAGCGATTGAACAATATGTCTTTCCTTCTGACCACTTCAGTCGATGGAGAAGAGAACCTCCGTCAAGAACATTATGTTCCACTTCTGGTACATCCTTGAGTACTGCGTCATCTGAACTCTGTTCTTTTATAGCAGCCATCAGTTGTGCTTTGTTTGGTTTGCGTAAGAGATGTTTTGCCTCAAAGATGCAATGTTGCCAGCTAATGAAAAGGTTTATCTTCGAACCTACTACTTTATTTATATACAAAAATGTGATAGACGCTGAAAGGCGAGTCGCCTTATATACAAAAATATGATAGACACTGAAAGGCGAGAAATTAAATTTAAAAAAAAAAAAAATCCAAAAAATTTGATTTTAACCTAACATTTTGAACTTTCTACTGATTTTTTTTTTCTTTTTCAGAGGAGGAAAATAAAAAAAATGCTTACTTAAATTTGTAGCCCAAGTCTTTCCGCATCCAATGATACCCATATCATCGCCCTACGTCAAAAACTCAAGGAGGAGTAGGGTTTGGAAACCCCCCCCCCTAAAATCACGTTTTCTATCCGTAATTAGTTTTCTATGAGGAAAATCAATTTTTTTTCAGGAACAAAAAGTTCTTAGAATTAAATTTTACGTATATATACCAACTTTCACGTTTGTAGGTTCAATAACAAAAAAAATTGCCCGATAGGGGAAACGATCCCCTTAACATTTTATAGCTTTGGCGGCCATATTCTTTGACGTCACATTTGGACCCTTTGTGGTAACCATATTTTGGTAAACTTTTAGTATGTTTTTCCCTACATGTAATACTACCAAAACAAACAATAAAACGCTTTCTTGGAATTTGTTCAGGGTAAAGGTTTTTTTTTCGTATTTTGACTGGACTATATGGGCCCTCTCCAGCTGCACGCCAGGCAGCTGCAGCTTATCCCCCAGCAGGGAAGACACCAGCGCCGCTGACTGCTCCCACGTTTCCCCGTCGTCGCGCTCCTCGACACCGCTGATTCGAATGTTGTTCCTCCTGCTGTAGTCTTCCTGATAGTAGTAGCAATAGCAGTGGTAGTAATAGACTATTTTATTACCTTATAACAACACAATTGGTATTAATGGACATGTTATTTACCCAATAAGCAGTACATGAAAACAGCAGGGCTGTAATAAACAATACTGTACAAGGCTAAGTGGCATCGTGTTGGGGCGGGTGAGGAAGGAGGGACTAGGCTGCGCCAGCTGAGTCACGTGTCAGAGTCACGTGTTACATACTCCCCCGCCCCAACACGATGCCACTTAGCCTTTTACTGTATTGTTTATTACATTCATGCTGTTTTCATGTACTGCTTATTGGTAAATAACATGTCCATTAATACCAATTGGTTGTTATAAGGTAATGCAATGTTCCATTACTAAAAGATACACTGGGAACAATTGAAGAAAAAAATTGTTAGT
>JACEEZ010011612.1:0-2500 GCA_016584305.1 Chionoecetes opilio
CCCTAGGAAGCCCGACTTCTCTGTCGACAAAAAATGCCGAAAAAACCTCCGTGTGAACCAGCCTTAATATGGAATCCCTCGAAATGTAAGTACCTTGCAGGATGAGGACTTGTCAAACAGTATAAATGGTGTATAAAACAACTTTTAGGGGTCAAAAAGACAACAAATAATGATGTGTGTATGATATAACTGGATTTACCTGTACTGCGTGCATTGATTAAGGCAAAACAAAGGAATTTTTCCAAAAGATGTGGTGTGAAAGAAATGCTATGGATGTTGACCCGCTGATCCACTCAATAAGGGTGGCACTCAGGTATAATGATGAATATATATCCAGATATGTTACAGACTTGACCTTTGGCAACACTGACGATATAGGGAAACCTAAGCGCGAACTGAAGTTAAATATTATGAACTCTGTATCAAATAGACATGCTTTTTACAAATTAATTAACCCTGAGCTACGATTAGTACACAATATTTACACGAAAAATGTCAAGTTAATGAAATCGAACGTGTGTCCTGGACAAGAATGCGACTGAGTACGCACTCGCTCGCAGTCGAGAAAGGGCGCTGGAATAGACGAGGAAGGGGGCGCTTTCTCATGGAAGAAAGGTTGTGCCCATGCGGCCTAGCACAAGCAAAAACACATATCAATGAAAATTGTCCTATTTCTCTGCAAGTTAGACGATTATTATGTCACAGCAGTGAATGATTTGATGGTGACTAGAACAGAATATGACACTGTGTGCTATTGTACAGATTTTTTTTCTTTGTATCAAGTGTTTTAAATATTTTTGCATTTGATGAGTCCGAGATTAAGTTTTGGGAGTTTTTGTTTTTTATTTTCATAAATGTTTTAATTATCTGTTAATCAGTAGCAATTTTAATGAATTTTATACAGCATATATGATTACATGTGTTCTTTTTCTTTAAATAAATATTTGTTGTATAGCCTATAACGAATAGTTATTGTAAATTGGACCAAAGAAAACGTATTGTACTTATTATGGTAAAACGTACCTGTAGTCAATGAAATTATCTATCTGATACTGTTGGTCTTCTGACTGGCTTGTACTCTGAAACTGAAGTGCTGTAAAGTGTGGGGGGAGGTGTATCCAGGTTTTTTTTCCAGTGCATACAGGAGAGAGGCAAGGGTGCCTCCTTGCCCCATCACTTTTCAACACTTGTATGAACTGGATATTGGGCAGAGTTGTGGACCAAAGTCATTATGGAGCATTCCTCGGCAATACCAAGATCACTGATCTTGTATTTGTCGATGATGCAGTAATCTTTGCTGAGTCGCTGGAGGTCCTGGTGATGGCTCTCAAGGCGCTGAACGAGGAGGTAAAGCCTTTGGGACTTGAGGTTTCCTGGCTCAAGGCCTAGGTCCATTGTTTGGAGGCGTACAAGATGAAATAGTACAGTCTGTTCATGCGTGCGGCGAGGATATTGAGATCTTGGAAAGTTTTACATACCTTGGTAGCGCAGTCCAGAATGACGGCGGGTCACGTCAAGAAGTCTTATGGCGGATTGGCATAGGCCACGGTGTTATGGACTCACTCAACACAAGTATTTGGCTTTGTCGGTACCTGTGCAGAAGGACAAAGATCCGGATCTTCAAGTCGCTTGTGATCCCTGTCTTACTCTATGGATGTGAGACATGGATACTAAATAGCGACATGGAGACGAATCGATGCCTTTGGTAATAATGGTCTTCACAGAATCATGGGGTATCGCTGGGAAGATTACGTGTCAAACCAGCGATTGCACCGTGAGACTGAATCGAGGCCTATTACCTGCATAGTCTATCAGCGCTAACTTCGGCTATATGGGCATATGGCACGCTACCCTGAAACCGATCCTTCCCACGGGTTGTATCTGTAAGAGACAATCCGGCGTGGATGAGGCCAAGGGGGCGCCCACAAGGCTCGTGGCTGGGGCAAGCTGATGTTTCCTGCGAAGAGTTGCTTGGTATGGGAAGAGAGCCTGCATGGGGACTCGTGCGTGGTGACTCCCGGGAGTGACGGCGTAGGCTGGGCGAGGCGATGCGCCCCCCGGCGTATGCCCCCAATGATTAATCGATTGATATGTATCTAAACTTTAGCTGTTGCCCTTGATATATAAAAATCTTTTGATAAGAGTCTGACACAAATCTTTTATCTCTTAAACTACCCGCATTCGGTTTCTATCCGTCTCTCTGCACCTTCATCTTAAACTACCTTTCTAACCGTTCTATTGCAGCTACTGTAGACTGTCATTGTTCTTCTCCTAAGTCTATCAATAGTTGTGTTCCTCAGAGTTATGTCCTATCACCCACTCTCTTTCTATTATTCATTAATGATCTTCTAAGTCTAACTCAAAGCCCTATCCACTCCTACGCTGATGATTCTACCCTGCATTTTTCAAAGTCGTTTATTAGACCTCCAACTCAACAGGAACTAAGTGATTCACGGAGAGATGCCACCGAGCGCCAAACTTCTGATCTTTCTATAATTTC
>JACEEZ010011612.1:7500-20000 GCA_016584305.1 Chionoecetes opilio
TGCGAGAATTGAGGAAACCCTTTATGTAGGGTGATGGGTAAAGGGTGAGTGAATGGGGGGGGTGATGGGTAATGGGTGTGGGGTGATGGGTGAGTGAAAGGGTGGGGGTGATGGGTGATGGGTAAGGGAATAGATGGGGGTGATGGGTAATGGGTGTGTGGTGATGGATATGGGTGAGTGAATGGGTGGGGGGGAGGTGGGTAATGGGTGAGTGAATGGATGGGGGGTGATGGGTAATGGGGGAGTGAATGGGTTGGGGGTGATGTGAATAGGTTGGCGTTTTAAAACTACATTTCTAATCCCCTGATTTCAGGAAAGCTAGAAGGGGCTATCTGAGAGTCTGTGTTTGGTGGGCCCTTCGGCCCACCAATAGCCCTCCGCAGGAGCTAGCCAAAAAATCCGCCCGGAGGGCGGCTTTGCGCTAGTATATATTTTATATTTTTTTACTCTTTGGAAAAGGGGGTGCCATGTCCTCATGCTCCCCCCCTCGGTAGCCATTGTAAAATATATATATATATATATATATATATAATATATATATATATATATATATATATATATATTAATATATATATATATTAGTGATGACCCAATATTCCATTTGCAATTGCGAATATTCGCATGTTTTTTCAATATTCCCCATTCGCACTCCCCTCGTAGTTGTTGCGAATATGCGAAAATTTTGGGCCCAAATCAATAAAATTCAGAAATGAAAAAAAAAAACAAATGAACATAATATTACACAACAAAAAATTAAATAAATTAATATTTAGCCCAGCGTTAATTAAAAGAATGGGGTAAGGGGGCGTAGTGGGGGCTAGGGCCCAAAATACTGTATCCGTGTCTTTGTCTAGGCCATAATCCCTCAACATCCTCCACATTCCCCTCAACAGTGGCGGGGCACCGCTACTCTCAAAAGGGCACTGTTCAGTTACTGAACTCAATCATTGCCTCCTGCGCCATATGCAAAACATATCACCTCCCTTAAAAGGCCTCAAATTTTTTTAAAGACAGTTGTTTTCAAGCCAACAATTGCAGCCGCCTACTCAATCTCTCAACAAAGGTTTTTTGGGTTAGATTTCAATTTCTTTAAGACATTGAATTGTAAACTTTGCAATAATATTATTCGTAATAATTTCTGAAATTTGGGGTGGGTATTTGTCCCCCAACCTAAACATGAAAAATGAATTTAAATTTATGTAGAAATTATATTTTTTAAATAATCTTAAATTAACAACAATTTCCACCTGATGAAATTTTTAAATTTTAAAATTTTCTTGAAATATTTTGTAATATTCCAATTCGCTTTGATTCGGAATTTAAAAAAAAATATTCGCATTCGCATTCGCGAAAAACAAAAATTTGGTCCATCCAATAAAAATAAATTTATATATATATATATATTAAAATATATATATATTATATATATATAAAATAATAATAATTATATATATATAAATTTTTTTTGTTTGGAAAAATTGGAAACCCCCCCCCCCCCCCCCCCCTTTTTCCCCCCCCCCCCCTTTTTTCCCTTATTCCGAAAAACGAATGGAATAAACTCTTTTTCTTCTCTTTTTTCTTCTTTTTTCCTTTTCTCTCTCTCTCGGGTTTTTTTCTCTCTCTCTCTCTCTCATTTTTTTAGGGCAAAAAAATTTAAAATTTTTTTTTTAATAATTAAATTATATTTTGTGGGGGGGGGTCCTCAGGTCCGCTTATGAACCCCTCATTGCCTTTTGGAAATTGGAAAATTAACCCTTTTTAAAAAAGACACATTTTTTTAAAAACAGTTTTGCGATGTGAAAATTTAGGCCATGGAATGGGGTAATGTGGGTTTTGGTTTTATTTGTTTTGGGAATTTTTTGAAAGAAAAAAAATTTTTAAAAATTTTTATGTAAAAATTTATGGGGATTGGGAAAAGGGTTGTGAATGGAAAAAAGAAAAAGAATTTTTAAAAATGAATTTATTTTTTTGGTCTTAAAAATTTTAAAAATTTTTATTAAAAATTTTGTTTTTAATATTAAAATTTTGAAAAAACCCCCCCTTTTTGGTTTAAAACCAAAAACCCCCCGAACGGGAAAAATCGGTTTTTAATAATTTTATATATATTATTTTTTAAAATTTTTTTTTATTTTTTTAAAATTTATAAAATATATATATATTTAAATTTTTTTTTATTAATGGGAAAAATATTTTTTTTTTTTTTTTTTTTTTTTTTTTAACCTTTTTCCCTTTCCCTTTCCCTTTTCCCTTTTTTTCTTTTTAAAAAATTTTTATTTTTTTAAATATTAATATTAATATAAATTTTCAGAGTTTGGAAAAAATCATTTTTTAAATCCAACAAATTTTTAAAAAAAATTTTAAATTTTATTAAAATGGGTTTAAATTTGTTTTCAGAATTTCTTCATTTTTGGTCTAGTCATTAGGTTGTTAGACTAGGTTGATATTACCAAATAGTTTTACACTGGGCTGCATTTAAGAAAAAAATCTCATTTTTTCAACGGCGGGGGTTTTTTATCTGTTCAGAAAAGTTCTCATTTTTCCCCCAATTTTTTTTTTTTATTCCCTTTTGAAAAAATAAAAAAAACAATTTTTTAAAAATTTTTGGAAAAATTTTAAAAAAAAACTACCTTAACTTCCACAAATGTGTTTTAAATTGGAAAAAAAAACATTTTAAAAAAAAATTTTTTAAAATTGCTGTAAATTTACATGCCCCTTTTTTAGGCACCGCAACCCAAAAATTTTAATTAACCCCCGGTATCTTTTACTGAAACCTTTAAAATTCCTTTTCCCCCCTGAAAATTAAGTTTTAAAAAATTTTAAATTCGGGTGGAAAAAAAATCTTTTTTTTTTCCCGCCGGGGGGGAAAGGGGTTCCCCCCCCTTTTTCACTTTTAAAATTTTAAAATTTTAAAAAAATTTAAAAATTAAATATTTTATTAATTGAATTTAATTTTATAAAATATTAGGGATAAAAATTTTTAGTTTGGCCCCTTTCCAAATTTTTTTCGGAAGGGAAAGCCCATTCTTTTCATCTTTTCTTCTTTTTTTCCCTTTGGGCTGGGGGTAAAATTTTTCTTCCAACCTTGCCACAACGTTTTTGCGACCTGGTTCCAGGCCAGATCTTGCTGGCCTTGCGCTTTGCGTAGTGCTGCAAATCTGCTCGGCTGTCCCCCAGACAGAAAAGCAAGGTATTTGGTGTAGTCCCTTGTAGACCAGCACATGGACCTTTCCTATAGAATAAAAAAAAAAAAAAATTCAAAATTTTTATTCATTTATTAAAAAAATATAAATTTTAATCTATTAAAATATCTCGTAAGTAAAGTAGGAAAAAGAATGTTATAGGTTGACAACAATAACTTTAGGTCTCCAAAATCATCCAGTTTGTGATCTTGTCTTCAAAGCATTTTGCAAATGCTCCATGTTATATAGTTTTTCCCGTCATCTGTACCGATGACCCACTGCAAAAAACGCAATTTGTTGCCATGAAGAGCAATTCTGCTTTCACTTTTTGCTTGAGGAGTCTAAGAGTCGCCATTTTGTAGGATTTATGCTAAGCCAAAGACTACTTACTCTATACAAACTGGATTGCTACTCGTGCCCCGCGCCAACCGCCCATTTCCATGAGGCCAGTTTTTGCGATTCCTGAATTTTAGAACTCACCCCATTTCCTTCTATGGTTTTTCAGTATATATGAATACCTTTTATCTTCGCAAATGTTTCTTCTATAATATTTTCAATAAAAACAGTAAATTTCACTAAGAAATGCCCTTATGAGATGTAAAAAAATATGCATGAAATAATATTCACTTTAACTCTTCGCCATTTAATATTTTGCGAGAAAATATTTTAGATGAAACAATAAATAGAAGGGATTTTCTTAGTTTTCCATTGCTAATTTCTTTTTTCTGATAAATAATTACCCCCATGCATAAAAAACTTAATTAATAAAATAACATCATCATCGATCGGCCCAAATAAAAAGTTTTCCCATGAATACAGTAACTATGGTTATCAGTAAAAATACCCCACTGTTTTTCGTAAATGTGTTCTATAATATTATCAATAAAAAACTGAAAAAATCACTAAAGAAATTTCATTATGCGACTGAAGAAATATGCATGACTTTTATTCACTTAACTCATCGCCATTAAAATTTTCCCGTAAAGATTTTTTACTCAACATATCATAGAAGGGGAAATTTATTAGCTTTCCTTTGATATATTCGTTTTCTGATAAATGAATTGCCTGCATAAATTAGCGTTAACTAAAAAATAACATCATCAATCGGGTAATTTTCCCGCTTGATGAGGTATTTATTTAGTTAACGCTAATTTATGTATGGTTCTAATTCATTTATAAGAACACGAAATATATCAATGGAAAGCTAATAAAATTCCGCTTATATTGATATGGGTTTTATCTAAAATGTTTTCTCGCTAAAATATTAAATGGCGAAGAGTTTAAGTGAATATTAAGTTCATGCATTTTCTTCACTCTCTCATAATGGCATTTCATTAGTGTATTTTACAGTTTTTTATTTGATAATATTATAGAACAAACATTTACGAAGATAACGGTATATCATTTATATTGATAAACCATAGAAGGGAATGGGAGTGATGTTTGAAAATGTCAGGAAATCGCAAAACTGGCCTCCACTGGAAATAGCCCAAACTGAATAACCTAACCTTTTTTTCCCCCTGGCCCCTGGGGGGCCGTTTCTAAAAAACCAAAAAAAACAAAAAATTTCCGAACTTTTTTCCCCCCCCCCCCCCGGGGAAAAATTTTGGACTAAAAAAATTTTTCAAAACTTTCCCTCAATTTTCAGATTTTAGACAGACCAAATTTTTAAAAATTTTAAAAAGGGTAAAATTTGGGGCTTGTTGGGAGGTTATATGACCAAAATTCCCCCTTTTTTTTTTCCCTTAATTTTAAAAAAAAAAATTTTTTTTTGGGGGTTGGAATTTTTTCCATGGGGGTTTTTTGGAATACCGATCTTAATGCTTTTTTCGATTCATGCCAAAAGAAAGAAACAGACAACTGTTTCTTGCCAGAAACAGAACAAAGTATTTATTTATCTATTTATTCTGAAATAGGGAAAAATCTTTCAAAATCATTTCCTCCACAGTAAAATATGCTTGTGTATAGTTTTAGTGTGTTTTGTACACCTTCTGTCAATGTAAATGTGATTGGATTTTTTTTAAATAATAATTAAAGATTTTTTTTTCTTCTTTTTTAAAATTCAGATAGCATAAAAACTTGACCTGTTGAGCGAAATGATTTTCATTTCTAAATTCAGCATTTCAAAAGCATAAAAGGGAACCCTTGAGAAAACCTAACCTCTGAAATGATCAGCCGTGATATATTACAGATTTTAAATGTATATATTTTTTTTTTACATCACAAAGGAACTGGCCAAAGGCACAACAAAAAAGGGTAACACAAGGCGCTTAGTTTCCAGTCCCTATAAGAAGACAGTAAGAATATTTTATAAAGAGGGGGTTTGCCCAAATTTTTGTTTGGGGGTGTCTTGTTACTTTCTTTTGAAAAGATTTAAGTCATAGGAAGTGAAAATAGAAACAAGAAGAGAGTTCCCGAGTTACCGTGAAAGGGACGAAAGGTAAAAATACTGTTACCTTTTATTAGGAAAATGGACAGAATGGATCAGAAAGATAAAATTTTTGGAAAAAAAAAAAAAAGGAAAAAAAAAAAAAGAAAAAAAAATTGCGTGGGGATTTAAGATTGAAGCATTCGTCAGAGGGGGGGATTGAGGGAAAAACGAAAACTTTTAAACCCCTTTGGGGAATTTTAATTTAAAACATTAACATCAACCCCGGGGGCTTGGGAAAAGGGAAAAAGGGAAAAAAAAACCAGACCCCCCCCTTTCTTAGAAGCTGTTTTAGCAAGAGTTTAGATTTTTTCCCATTAGATTTTAAAAAAACCCAGAAGTTCATTGGAAGGGAATTTTTTTTTTTTTGAAAAAAAGGGGGAAATTTTGGGTTTTTTGGGTGAAAAAAATTTTTTTTTGGGGTTTTTGAAAAAAAGTTTGTTTCCCCCCCCAAAAATTTTGGATTTAGGCCTGGTGATTCCCGTTATTATTCCGGGGTTTTGAGTTAATTTTCACTTTTAAAAGGGGTAAAACCCTAAAGGGGATATAATTTTTAATTAAAGTTTTGGAAAAATGGGGGAAACAAAGGGAAAACCATTTTTATTTAAGAAAAAAAACCCTAAGAGTGAAAGACGGGAAAGGGAAACAAAGGGGGTTAAAAAAAAAAATTTTTGGGAAAATTAAAGTTTGTGCCAACTCTATCAAAAGTTTTTATATTCGGGGCAACGCAAAAGTTTCCACCAAACCCCCAAAAGGAGAAAAAAATTTAGGAAAGCTAGAAGATCGCCAGTAATCGCCCTTTAGGGAAAACCGAAAGGACAAAGAAAGGAGGAGAATTTTTTAAAATCTTCTTTTAAGTAAATTTTTAAAAATTTAAAAGGGGAAAAAAGTTTAGGACGGTAGTTTGAAGGGTTAAACGGTCACCCTTCTTAGGGAAAAGTTGGATGTGAGCAAACTTTTAGCAAGAAGGAAAGGTGGAAGTAATAGGCAAAGAAGGAAAAGTTGACCAGGGGAGGGTGCAAACGAACAATTTTTAAAAAAAGGGGCTCGCGGACCCCTAGCTTTCCAGGGGGCCAGAAACAAAAAAATTGAAGGCTTTTAAGGCAATTTTCGGGGGAGGAAAGGGGAAAAAAGTTTAAAGGGAATTTTTTTCAAAGGTTTTTAGGGGAAGTTTAGCTTTGAAAAAGAACCCCTGGGAGATTGGGGGGGGGGTAAGGGGAAAAATGCAGAAGAAAAATTTTAGAAAATTTTTTTCAATCCCAGAAGGAGAAGGGTTGATTAGAAAATTTTGGGGTTTTCGGAAAATTTTGGGGAAATTTAAAAAAGATTTTTGGGGTTTTGGGGAAAAATTGGGGGAAGTTTTGGGGAAGGTTTACGGAGGGTTTTTCCCCTCTTTTTTAAGAGAAAGGGGGTTAAAAAATTTTTTTTAAATTTTTAAAAATTTAAAAAAATAAAATTTAAAATTTATTTGAAATTAATTAATTTTATAATATTATTAAATTAAAAAAAATAATTAATAAAAAAAAATAAATAAAAAAAAAATTTTTATAAAATAATATTTATACTTTTTAAAAAAAAAAAAAATATTAAAAATTTTTAATAAATATAATAAAAATTAAAAAAAATTATACAATTTTAATTTTTTCAATTTAAAATTCACTTTATAATTATTTTTTTTAAATAAAGGAAAAAAAAAAATTTTAAAAATTTTTTCCTAAAAAAAAATTTTAAATTAAAAAAATTATTTTTATAAAAAATTTTTAATTATAATTTATTTTACAAAATAAAAACAATATTTAAATATTTAATATTTTAATTTATAATAAAAAATTTAAAAAAATTTATTTTAATTAAAAATAATTATATAAATATTAATTTTTAAAAATTTATATATATATTTACTTATATTATTTAAAATTAAAAACAAAATTTATATATAAAAAATTAACTATACAAAATAAATTTTTTAAAAAATTATATTACAATAAAATTATATTAAAAATTAAATTTTTTATTATATAATATATATTATATATATATATATATATCATATATTATATATTAAAATTTTATATATATATTTTAAAATATATATATATATATATATATATATTATAATATTATATTATTTTTATATATATAATATATATATATTAAAATATATATTATATATAAAATTTTTATATATTAATTTTTATAATATATATTAATATTTTATATATATATTTATTAAATATATTTTAATAAATTTATATATATATATATATTATATACATATAATTATATTATATTATATAATTTAATATATATATTATATATATATATATATTATATATTTTAATATAATATATATTATATATAAAATATATATATTTTATATATATTTATAATATATTAAATTTCTTATATATATTAAAAATATTATATTATTAATACTATAATATATAATATATATATAATATTATAATATAAATATATATATATTCTTTAAAATATATATATCATATAATATATATTAATTAATATTTTAATAATATATAAAATTATATATATTAAAATATATATAATATTTAAAATATATATATTATATCCGCCCAAAAATCTGATCTTTTCCTAACTCAAACCCTTCTCTTACTCTGTAAAACATTCTCCCCGTTGGGTTCCTCTGATCACATCTTTTTCTGAAACCCTGTCCTATCGCTCCGGTGCACCCCTGGGGCCCTACCAAAGCGGAGGTGTTTCGGGCATTTCAACTCAGCAAAGTGGGAAAGACCAAAGGGGCATATACTCTGATTTTTCATGGAACATCTCTTTGTGCAGAGCGCACAACTGAGTCATTCCCCCGGCTGGGGGCGTACTTCCCACACACTTTCTCAAAATGCAAAACCATAAACATTGGTTTAACTCTGCTTGTTCTCATGCTGTCCGAGAAGAGGGGTGGCTCACAAGGTACCGTACATCCATCTCCTGAAATCATGCCCTTTATTTTTCTCCCCCGTAATCATGAAAATTTTTACTTAAACTTCCAAAACTTTTTTCATTCATAAAAATGTAAAAATCTTTCTAAATAAAATTCCTCTCGTCCTTTCTGGCATCTGCAAAAAATTCTAAAATTTTTCTTCTGCATCTTTCCCTCCTAGCTTCACCCAGATGGCTCCCAGCTGTCTCATCTATTTCTAAAGCTAACTTTCGCCAAATTTTTGAAAAAATTCACTCTGGTTGTGAGGGCTTGTTCCTCCTTCTCCCCCACCATCTGACTATATTATGCCTGTCTTTAAAGTCCTTCTATATTTTTCTTTGCCCTTTCTGGCCTAATCCTGGGAAAAGCTTACGGTCTGCGGAGTCCCCCCTATTGTTCTCAAAACTGTGCTTCTGTGTTTGCACCCCCCTGTCAAATTTTTCCCTTCTTTGCCTTCTACTTCCATTTCCTTCTTGCTGAAAGTTTGCTCACTCCACCTATTCCTAAAAGGGTGACCGTTCTAATCCTTAAAACTACCGTCCTATAACTTTGACTTCCTGCCTTTTAAAGTTTTTGAATCTATACTTAATAAAAAGATTTTTAAAACTCTATCTGCCCCAAATCTTCTATCTGATCGCATACGGTTTCCGTAAAGGGCGTCTACTGGGGATCTTCTATTTCCTAACTGTAATCTTGGTCATCCTCCTTTAGGGGTTTTGGGGAAACTTTTGCTGTTGCCCTTGACTATCAAAAAATTTTGATAGATTGGCACAAAACTTTAATTTTCCAAAAATACCCTCATTCGGTTTCTATCCTTTCTTGTACTTCATCTTAAATTTCCTTTCAAACCTTTTATTGCAGCTACTGAACGGGCATTTTTTCTCCTAAATCTATCAAAAGTGTGTTTTCCCCCCGGGGTTTTGTCCTATCACCCCCTCTTTTCTATTTTTCATTGGATCTTCTAATCTAACTCAAAGCCTATCCACTCTACCCATGTTCTACCCTGCATTTTTCAACGTCGAAAATTTGACGTCCAACTCAAAAGAACAAGTGTTCACGGAAGATGCCACCAGCCCTAACTTTTGTCTTTCTATAATTTCTGATTGGGGGAAAAACAAACCTTTTTTTGTTCTGCCTCAAAACCCAATTTCTTCACCTATCTACTCGAAAAAAAACCCACCGATAACTATCCCCTCTTCTTCAATGACACTCAACTGTCTCCTTCTCAATGAAAATTCTAGGGCTATCCTTTTTTAAAAAACTGAAAAGGAAAACCACTCTCATCTCTTGCTAAAAAAAGCTTCTAAGAAGTTAGGTGCCTGTGGGTCTGCGCCCTTTTTTTTTTTCCCCCCCCAATTGTTGCCTCTACGGGCCTTATCCGCCCATGTATGGGTAGGGCTCAATGTTTGGGGAGGATCCCTCATACAGCTCTCCAAACAGGGTTAGTCAAAAACTTTTCGTCTCATCAAATCCCCCCCTCTGACTGACTGTCTTCAAACTTTAAATCACCGACGCAATGTTGCTTCTCTTGCTCTCTTCTACCTTATTTTCTGCTACTGCTCTTCTGAACTTGCTATGCTGCCTCCCCCCCCCCGCGGCCTCGCTGCACAAACTTTCTACTCATCTGACCCTATTCTGTCCTCTTCCTAAAGCAAGAGTTAAACAGTATCTTTACCTTTCTCCCCCCTTTCCCGGTAACTCTGGGAAATCTCTTCTTTTTTCTATTTTTTCCCCTTCCCCATGCTTAAACTTTTCAAAGAAAGTAACAAGACCCCTCCCCAAATAAATTGGCTCACCCCCTTTTTTTTAATTATTCTCTTACTGTCTTTTTTATAGGGACTGGCACAAGCGGCCTTTTTGTTACCCCTTTTTTTTTTTGTGGGCCTTTTGGCCCTCCTTTGTGATGTAAAAAAAAAAAATTTATATATATTCTGTATAATTATCACGGGCTGCTCATTTTAGAGGGCTAGGTTTTCTAACGGTTTTCCCATATGCTTTTTTTCATGCTGATTTAGAAAAGTAACTCATTTTTCGCTCAACAGGTCAAGTTTTTTTTCTACTAATTTTTAAAAAGAAGAAAAAAAACTTTAATTATTATTTAAAAAAAATCCAAATCCATTTTTTTTTTTTTGAAGGTGTACAAAACACACATAAAACATACACAACAAGTTTATGTGGGAAAAAGATTTCGAAAGATTTTTACCCATTTCAGAATAAAAAGATAAAAAAAATACATTTTTCTGTTTCGGCAAAAACATATGTCTGTTTTTTTCTTTTTTTGGGATAATGAAAAACAAGCCACTTAAAAATTCCCGACCCATCTCCCTTAAACTAGTACTCTGGACCGAAATTCCAATTCCACACCGCCCCCAAAAGTTATCCCTTGGTCTCCGATTTAGAACAAATGGAAGTGGGGATATATCTGGTACTATCAAACCCCCGGCCCGGGCAAGTCCCAACCAACTCTTTACCAAGCTAAATTGAACGATTTTTACCAAATTTGTGTCTGTCTAAGGAACTGCTCAGTTGAGGTCACGACTTCGTAAAAAATTTGTTACCCCTAAAACTACTTTTCCCTGGTCCCGGGACCCGGGAAAAAAAGGTTTCGAGAATATTTTAGTTCGGATAAAGTTTCTTGGTTTACTGTGTAACATCGGCGGCCTCATTGCACTAGGGGCTTACCCAAAAGACTATGTATAGGACTTATTACTTTTTTTTGGGGCTTTTTCCAGTGGAGGCAGTTTTGCAAATTCCTGACATTTTAAAAACATCCTCCCTTTTCCCCTTTCCTAGGGTTTACAATATAAATGATATCCCGTTTCTTCGTAAATTTTTGTTCTAAATTTTAAAAAAAAAACTGAAAAATACCTAATAAAAACCATTATGAGAGAGTAAAGAATATGCATGAACAAATTTCACTTAACTCTTCGCCATTTAATATTTTAGCGAGAAAACATTTTAGATAAACATATCAATTAAGGGGGAATTTTTTTTATTTTCCATTGATATATTTTGTTCTTATAAATAAATTTAAAACCATACAAAAATTCGTTAACTAAAAAAATACCTCACAAGCGGGAAAATCCCCGTTTGATATTTATTTATTTATTTAAACGCTAATTTATGCAGGGTTCTATTCATTATCAGAAAAAAAAATTATCAGGGAAAAGCTAAAAAAATTCCGTTTCATTGATATTTTGCATAAAAAACGTTTTCACGCAAAATATTGAATGGCGAGATTTTAAGTGATAAAGCTCATGCAATTTCTTCAGTCCATAATAATTTTTTAGTGTATTTTACATTTTTTTTATTTGATAATTTAAGAACAATCATTTACGAAAAAAACAGTGTATCTTTTATCTGATAGCCTGTCTACTGTTTCGGGAAACATTTTTTAAACTTGCCGATCCGATTGTGAGTTATTTTATTATTAATGTAAATTTTTGCATGGTGGGAATTTATTTATCAGAAAAAGAAATATAGCAATGGAAAGCTAATGAAAATCCCTTCTTTGATATTTTATCTAAAAAATTTCTCGCAAAAATTAAATGGGGAAGAGTTTAAGGAAAATTAAATTTTGCATATTTCTTTACTATCTCATAATGCATTTCTTTTGTGTATTTTACTGTTTTTTTATTTTTATAAAATTAAGAAGAACATTTTCGAAGTAAAGGTATATCATATTACTGATAAACCCTAGGAAGGGAAAAGGGGGGGGATGTTCTAAAATGTCAGGGAATTTTCAAAACTGGGCCCCCACTGGCAGGGGGGGGTTTGGGGCGGGGGACGAGTACAAATCCCGTATAGATTTAAATAGTCTTTGGTTAGCATATTCCTACAAATGGCGACTTTCAGATCCTCAAAACAAAAGCTTGAAAACATACTGCTCTTTAAGGCAAAAGATTGCGTCGTTGCAGTGGGTCAACCCGGTACG
>JACEEZ010011613.1:0-20000 GCA_016584305.1 Chionoecetes opilio
TGCACACATTATTTTGTACGGGAATGAAACCAGAAAACCACCCGACACACCTAAAAAAATCGGATAAAATATAAATTCACTATATGGCAATGTGCCACCTAATATATATATATAATATATATATTATTATATATAGATATATATAATATATATATAATATACTATATTATGTATACACAATAAACGGGAGGACAGGTTACATTTATGACTTTTGGTAAGATGGCCTATTCCGTCACTTACATAAAAAATATATCGCCTTGGGTTCGTCAATTCAACAAACATCGCACGCTCCTATCAGCAACATAACAAAACCCAACTGGCAACCTGTCACTCATAGTATTTACCTGTTACAAACATTTCACGATGGTCAAACACTTGTGGCAAAAACACACAATTAAAGATGGTTAGGAGGTCACTGCCTTCACAAGTCACAGTCTGTCATCACTCAGCACAAATAGCTAACAAGTGAGACCATCTTCTTGGTTTTATTATGACATGAAACTTCATCTGCAAGTGCGTCTATATGGCCGAAACAATACACTTTATAGAAAACTATTTACATGGCCGTTTATTTTCAAGTGTCGCAACTTGATCCTTACGTAGTTTAGAGAGAGAGAGAGAGAGAGAGAGAGAGAGAGAGAGCGGAGAAAGGAGAGAGAGGGAGAGGAGAGAGACGAGAGAGAGAGAAGAGAAAGAGAGAGAGAGAGGAGAGAGGGAAGAGAGAGAGAGGCGAGAGAGGAGAGAGAAGAGGAGAGAGAGAAGAGAGAGAGAGACAGATGAGAGAGAGAGAGAGACGAGAGAAGGAGAGAGAGGGGTTTTTATTGTTTTTTTTTTTTTGTGTTGGTGAGAGAGAGAGAGAGAGAGAGAGAGAGGAGATATGAAAACGTCTTCGCGGCAATAACAACAGAATACTGCATGATTTGGTCAACAGTTATTCACCGTGAAATCCCTAAACAAGTAGGAGTGAAGGAGGCATTATAACGTGGCAGGTGCCATCCAAAGACCCCGCCAATTTTTAGCAGTGGCAGACAGACGAAAGACACAGTGTGGTAGGGAGAGCGTGAGAGGAGGGAGTTTGTGGCCGCGTAATACTTCTTAATCCCTCATCCTCAATAACAAAGAGAGGGAGGAGAGAGAGAGACAAGACGAGAGAGAAGAAGAAGAGAGAGAGAGAGAGACGAGAGAGAGAGAGGAGAGTGAGAGAGAGAGAGAGAGAGAAGAGAGAGGAGAGAGAGAGAGAGAGAGAGGAGAGAGAGGAGACCGAGAGAGAGAGAGAGAGAAGAGAGAAGAAAAGTAAGATACTTTATTCCATTACTAGGACACTGCAAGTACCAACTACACACGGTTATTGACTATACAAAGCGCCACCAAGAACTTGGTGGACTCGAACCGATGACAGAATGCGCACAGGGACGCCTACAACGCAAAGACAACAAGCCTCTTACCAAGTCGAGCCACCCTGACGGGGTAGAGAGAGAGAGAGAGAGAGAGGAGAGAGAGAGACGAGAGGAGAGAGACCGGAGAGAGAAGAGGAGGAGAGAGAGGATGAGGAGAGAGAGAGAAGACGGAAGAGAGAGAGTGAGAGAGAGAGAGAGAATAAAAGAAAGAGATGGGAGCAATAGAATAATGACTCAATGACGGGAACTTATGGAGTGAGGGCATGTGTATAGGTCAAAGAATAATGTAAGTGCAGGAGAGAAAAACGAGTTCATAGGAAGCGAATACTTACAAAACAGGAGTATGTAACGAGAGGGAATCATCAGTCCTTCAACATGGAGGATGACGCGGGCCATCATTGTTATGAGAGGCCGTGAAATTGTGGTTGACAGTATCAAAGCAGTGAAAAATTACCACAGCATGATAGAGGGTAAAATGATAATGTTTATAGCGAGACTTGACCGACCGACCGACACAACACACTGCAAGCACGCACACACACATACGCCCGCACGCACACACACAACACACACACACACACACCACCACACACACAACACGCGCGCACACACACACCAACCACACACACAGTACACATCACCACACGGACGCCACACACACACACACACACCACACACAGCACCACACACTATTGTAGAGAAACCTTTCATACAAAAACTTTCACGGCCCCGGCACTATTCTTTTGAGTTAAACCAGTCATAACGAAAGCCCAGATATAATCTTCCAGTTATAAACAAACCTTTTGCATCTGATTATCCCTCATCCCCAATGCCACTCCTTCTCAAACTATATAGGCAAACTAAAACTAGACTCTCCGTCATCCTCAAGACTCAGTCCTTCCTTTTCCTTCTCTTACACACACACACACATCCCACACACACACACACACTGGAACCTCACCTTCGGCCGCGACGGGAGGCGACAGCGTCACAAAGCTGCCTCCTTACGCGATATATGGCTCGCGCACTTACGCGGATGATAAAAACTGAAAAATGGGGATGTTTTTAAAAGGAACCAGAAAATATTTCACGTAAGGAGGAATTTGCAAAGCTTCTGCAAAAACTGTAACCATAAAGAAAGCTTGCGAGAAATGCAGGTTATTCTGGTTTCTTCTTGTTCTTTAGTTTTCATCTGTATATTCATTACTAGGTGTGTGTGTGGTGTCGTGTGTGGTGTGTGGTGTGTGTGTGTGTGGGTGGTGGTGGTGGTGTGTGTGGTGTGTGGTGCACGTGTGGTGTGTGTTAGCGATGGACCGAATATTCGCATTCGCATTCGCAATTGCGAAAATTCTCATGTTTTTTTCAATATTCGCATTCGCAATTGCAGAATATTCTCATGTTTTGCTTTCATATTCGCATTTCGCATCGCTACTCCCATGATCGTAGTAGTTGCGAATATGCGAATATTTTGACCAAAACCAAAAACTTACAAAAAATAGGAAAAAAATAACAAAGTGAACAGAAACATTACACAAGCAAACCTATAATAAATGAATAGTTTAGCCGAGCGTTAGGCCGTGTCACACATATATTTTTCCGGCATTCTTTTGGTATTTGCTACCAGTTGATGCTGCCTGATACAGGCATCTTTTGGTAGCTAACGCGGAGTCGACGCATGGTTGCGTTCTCTTAGCCGCCCAGTACTGGCATCTTGGTGTACATTGAGCAGCCGACGCCACGCAAGCCTTGTACGAACTACACATGTTCGTGAAATAAAGAGAAATGACCAATCTCTGGGTGGTCAAGAGATGCTGTAGCATCTCTGTGTGACATGTTAGGAAAATAAGTGCTGTAGATAGGGAATATAGCTGTAGAAGTTTGTTTATAGTAATAGTAATATGGGTAAATGGAGGAGAAAATAAAGATGAGAGGAGGAATAATTTAAGTTTTTAGAGTCGGGTAGGAGAAATAAATGTTTTTACTCTCTAATATACAAGGACAGTGTATGATATGTATGGAAACATGCGTGTTATTTCATATAGATATGTTTACGTAGGATTTAGATAGTAAGTAAGGTTTGAGTTTTGATGAGAAGTTTATGACGGAAAATGTTGATCAAGACAGAAATTTAATAGGGCTGCGGTGTTTTTACGGGGGATAATGATGCGGTGTGTTATTTTTATTATTTAGGAATACAAGTATAGTTTGAGTCGTTTATTTTATGGTTATCGAGGGAAATGTGAAGAGGGAAGGACATTTGATAGATCCAGTAGAAGCAGAGTAGCTAAGATAGAAGAATGAGAAGATCTGAGTTACTCTGGTAGGAAGATGCTCAGGCGAATTTTGGTGACAGAAGCGGATTCTTGCAGCTTGCGTTCTTCTGTTATGGCGGGGCACTTTTAAGAAGCCGGCTTCTTTAGGTATTGGCCAGCTGGTCAAGCAGTCAAGAAGCCATAAGACAGCGAGAGCCAGGGCTCGCTTACCACGGCTTGTTCCGCTTGTATGCCGTGAGTCAGAGATAACAACCAAAAATATGGCGGGACGGGCAGAGATTCTGACACGGTGAGTATCGGCGTAGAAATACTGTTAATTACAGATAACAGGACCACAAGTAAACAACAATGATGTACATTCAGAAAGCTCAGGACATACCTTAAGACACGAACAAGAAATATACAAGGTTAATGACCACGGACAGGACAACTTTTAAAACTGTGAAAGAATGACATGCTTATCAGGGCTGACGGATAGGGCTAGCTGCGACGTAGTAGTTTTTGCTGAATTTTCATAGAAAATATGCAGAAGGAAATTAGCCTGGATTTGTACATTTAGTAGCACGGGCGTAACTTTCTGGAACCACCATAATAGAGCTAAAATGGAACATGACATGGTGATAGGAGAGCGCCCGTCTGCGTGAAATCCTTTCTCAAGTCTTTTAACATTAACACAAGACGTTGTTTTTCTAATTTTACTAATGATGCAATCAAACCAGACCGGAAAGTTTTCGCTGATTCATTAGCTCAAATTTGGTTCTTAGAGATCTCTCACACTTGTGAGATACGTTTGTAAATTTGGAACTCTCGCGACGGAGACGAGAGGTACATAAACCTCACCATCATCGAATTCCACACAAACATTGCAAGATATCTAAGTATGCCATAAATTACTGTTGACGGACAGAACAATATTAATGGTAGGTAGAGGTGCTGATAGGTATTGTGGTAATGACTAGCATTGCGTTGACGGAAAATCTTATCGAAACAAGGGCTCACGGTAAGCTGACCCAAATTGTTGGATCTATGTGTATACTTACTGTCCTTAACACATCTGTTTAGATTTTAATGAGTGCGCTCCTTACTTTGCCTACATAGGCCGTATAAATTTTAATGTCCTGAGGAAAACCTCAGCCAGGTAGGGTTAGGTTAGGTTTCAGGTCAGGGAGGTAGTGCACAGCACGATGGGTCTCGAGGGGGGGTGCTAGGTTAGGTCTGTAGAGTTTTGTAATCCTATTAGAATAAAGGCTCAACTCCTATCTTATTCTTCTTATAGACAACAAGCTTGGGGGACATGTGGAAACCGGGGTTTGGGGTGGGGGAGCACACATATAAGGGATATGCCCCGATAAATGTCTATGAAATAGGGAAATATTCCCAGTTTGAATGTGATTATTTTGGAGGGCCATATTTCCCTTAGTGTGTGCTCCCCCACCCAAAAACTGCGGTTTTTTTTTTCCCCAAACCCCCATGTCCCCAGCTTGTTGGCTATAAGCGAATGAAGATAGGGGTGGAAGACCTTGTTCTTAAGATTTCACCCTATAGTATATAAAATATTAATAATATATATATATATAGGTAGATATATATATATATATATATATATATTATATATAGATATATATATATTAAAGATATATATATATATATATATAAATATATATATATATATTAATAATATATAATAGATATAATATATATATATATATTATATATATACTATATATAACATATATATGGGTATGTCTGCTATATTTTGGTTAAATAGTATGTTATGAAAGAAGGATTAATGGATAAATTTTGGTGTACCTGATGTTTAGTTCACTATAATAAATGGTTGTAAATGATGTACAGTAAACCCTCGCTTGACGAACAACCTAGGGGGAAGGATGCGGCGCGTTATAAATTATCCGAGTGATCCGAACTTCGGCATATAACAAATTGTGGGCGTTATATGAGGTGCAAAGTTCCCCTATTTCCGACTAATTCCGTGTATCGTGAACTTTGTCCGTACATCTGACGAAAGTCGCTACACTTACATACATGCAGCATCACAAATACTATCCACGAATAAAGACAGGGCCATTAAAAAAAACAATTTCCGAACCGTTACAACGCATATACGAACTATTCTGTAAAAGCACGCATTATACCGGACTAACTGCGCAGAAAAAAAGGTTTGAAGCCGATATTGTTATATAAAGGTCCGTAAAAGCGAGGGTTGTGGTATAACCACTAAACTTTGAAAAGTACTACAGGAGCATCAGTGTATATACCTAATAACGTTCGTTTTGGGGGACATAGTAGGATTAAGGTTAGGGCGTTTCCAAAGAAGTGTGTATTTGCATATAGGAAATACAAAATTATGAAACTAGTTAGTGAGAAATTGTATTTTGTTGAATATGAATGTTAATCGTATTATGGCTTACTTTTGGTTTGCCAATTATCTGACAAATCAGCATTACACTGGCCCTTTGTGCATTAAAATCTGAGTTTAAATACATTTTTATTTTAGTGTATAGTTGGAATTTGCTTCTTGTGTGTTTTTAATTTACTATGTCCTTAATCAAACTTTCTATATAGGTGCACATAACAATATACTTTTTAATATTTGCATTTCCTTGTATATTACCTGTCATCTATTATAGGTGGCAAATATCGGTAAAATTTAGGATGAAACTATGAACATGACTATTGTCATGTATAACAAACACTCATAATGCTGTCTGCTCTATTTCCTCGTCATGGCAAGTGTTTAATCTGCAATAGTAACACAGTTATATTTTCATAGGTATGTATGTGCCGTGTTGCATGAGTGTTATCCGACCGAAAGAGGAAGGAGAAGACTCTGATGAGAAGGAGTTGAGGAGGAGGAGTAAATAAATAAAATAAAATATCAATTGCCATAGAAAAACATGGTTTACTATCAAACTACATCCAGAGTTCTATGCAATATATACTAAAAATGAAACTTCTGAAAGTCACGCAAATAAAAAAATGAGTATACGTACATAAACGAAAGTCAAACGAAACATTAAAAGGAAATTAATTATAACATTAAACAATAAGAACTAACAAGCACTTCCAATATCTTGTTTAACATAATACTAACATATGAACTGCTATTGATAAGGGAAAACAATTATAGTTTCACTTAGGGTCAATTAAAAGTAAATTTATAAGTCAAGACTTAAAAGTGTAGACTTTCCATAATTAATGATGCATGAAGGCAATTGTTCCATAGTAAGCCTTGTACAGTGATGGTGTCTGGCACCAGTTCTGTTTGGCTCTGGCACATAAAGGGCATTTTAGCTGCCTTGTTGTACGGGCTGTATTTACCTGAACAAGGGAAAACAGATACCACTCGATACAACCCATTGACAGCCTGATAAACAGCGAAACATTTCATAAAGATATCTGTCTTTAATTGTTAACCACTTAACTCTTTTATGAAGGAGTAACGTGATCCTTCTATCTCTGATCCTCCAATAGCTAGTTTAGGCTGCAATATTTAGCAAGTCGTGAAAACACTAAACGTAAAGTTGACGAAAAGTGATTTGTTGAGTCCCATATACCCATACAGTTAAATCATTAAGTTGAGAGAGAGCAGAGAGAGAGAGAGAGATTAATGAATGCCAAAAATAGCCAAGAATGAAAAACAGCACCCATATCTTCCAAGCAAAATATAAACAGACCAACCCCCAAAGCGGAAAATCCCGGGGCACTGGAGGCAGATGATGAGCCAGATTATGGAATCCTCATTATACTGACCCTTGCCATCACGTGCAGCATTAAAAAAAAATAAAGTTCACTAATGTGGAACTCGAACCCACCAGCCCATATGATGTCCGCAGGTGCCCGCCTCTTACCTTGCCCTATAATAGTCCCTGGTTTATGGAGAAAAAAAACATGAATCTGAAGGATATGTGTTGTGATCCATTCACAAATGTCAGTCAGTTATCGTAATTATGAATGGCTTTCATTCGACGGTAGAGAATTTCGTCAGTGTGGTTCGTTTTTGCTACAAGTATCAGCTGGAGCGCCGACGCGGGCTGAGCCGAACACTCCTGTCAGCCGTTCTGCGAGGCACACGAAACGAGAGAAGCCGCAAGAAGCCGTAAGAAGCCGGCTTCTTACGGCTTCTCTCACCAAAATTCGCCTATAATTTGACCTGAGTTGCCAGATGCGCGGCCAGATTGTTTTTCGTATGCGAAGTAGGTTTATTTGTTCTTAGTTACTTTGATGCAAAGAAAATGGCTGGTGTATTCCGTTAGAAAAAATCGGATTTTTTTTTAAAGCTTTTTCCAGTATTAATGCCGCGCAGTCCTCTGATGGGTTTCATGACTGGTCCTATGCAAGTGTGCGTTTAGTTAGCCATGAAAAGTCCAGTGGTCACTTGCAGGAATGTGTTCAATGGTTTGAGGCTGATCAAAGACTACAGAAGGGTTGCTCTTTGGTGGCAAAATGTTTTACAGCGCCACCTTTTTTCCTTGCTATTGTTCAGTTTCTCTCAGAACATATCATTGCTTTCCGAGGATCTGTTGATAAACTCTTTGAACCTATAAATGGTAATTTTCTTGGCCTAGTCCATCTGAGTGCCAAGTTTGATCCTGTCATGCAAGAACACTTGAGACGAATCAAGGATGAAGAGATCCATGGCCATTACTTTGGCAAGCGTATCCAGAATGAGTTGATTCAGCTGATGGGTAACAAAGTTCAGAAGACAATTTCTGACCGTATAAAGGCCTCAAAATACTTTGCAAATATATTCAATTTGCAAAATACAGTTACATAACAACAGTTAAAACTGCACTGGAGCAGTGAATGATGTCAACCCGCACAATGGTTTAGGAATCTTTGTTTTACATTTATAATTCGTAACGAATCATTTGCATTAATATCTGAGTCCATGCATTAAGCAGAACTATAAAAGTGTGTTATTTTTTTGCAACGCCCGTACTTCTTGCATTGGGCCCCGCACCTAATTGGGCCGGCCCTGGCGATGCGAGCGATGCAACTGCATTGGACCCGCGCCTCTAGTGGGCCCGCCCAAAAAAAAAATATAAAACCGTTAGCCCAGCAAACCATCCCCGGCGGCCCACCGCAGGCTAAAGAGAGGCCGCGAACGGCCAAGTGCGGGCAAGCTTGCCTCTCAAGCGCCTGCATTAAGCCGCTGTGGACTCTTGTCTCATTTTCCAGCAAGAGAGAGCGTAACCTCTTCGGCATGACAAAATAGTTCGGTCTCAATAAGATAATTTTGACTATATATAGAAAACTAGCCGCAAAGCCGCCCTCCGGGCGGACTTTTTGGCTAGCTCCTGCGGAGGGCTATTGGTGGGCCTGCGGCCCACCATCTGTGTTTCGTGGGGCTTCGGCCCACCAAACACAGACTCTCCAGATAGCCCCTTCTAACTTTCCTGAAATCATGGATGTAGAAATGTATGTATTAACGCCAACCCATTCACATCACCCCCAACCCATTCACTCACCCATTACCCATCACCCTCACCCATTCACTCACCCATTACCCATCACCCCCCACCCATTCACTCACCCATTACCCATCACCACACACCCATTCACTCACCCATTACCCATCACCCCCCACCTATTCCCTCACCCCCACCCATTCACTCACCCATTACCCATCACCCTCCACCCATTCAACCCATTCACTCACCCATTACCCATCACCCCCACCCATTCACTCACCCATTACCCATCACCCCCCACCCATTCACTCACCCATTACCATCACCACACACCCATTCACTCACCCATTACCCATCACCCCCCACCTATTCCCTCACCCATCACCCATCACCCCCACCCATTACCCATCACCCTCCACCCATTAACTCACCGATTACCCATCAACACCCCTTANTCATTACCCTAACAACGACTACCCTATATTTGTATCAACCGTACCCTAAAGAGGTCTGATTACCCTAGTTTAGGGTATTTTACCCTAAAATGGAAGCCCTGGCTGCCCTGTACCAGGGTTGTGAACTTTTGTAGCCCACATTATCGTACCGAGCCACCAAAATTTTCGTATTTTCAGATAGATTGTCGTACAACCTTAGCTAAAATAATATAGTCAGTAGATAACTATATACATAATTTAATTCAGTATTCCACATATAAAAATATTTTATCTTTTCACCAAAATATATAATATATCCAATCATGACACAAAATTCCATGTTAATTTATTTTTTTCCAAAATAAATGAAATTATATAAAACAAAAATATATTTAGTAACACATATAATGACTCAAAAGAAGCTGAACTCGAGAACTCTACGTAGCTATCATCCTCAAAAGAAAAAAGGAATTCCTGTTCCTCCTCTATTCTTTTATCCCGTGTCAGCTGGCGCTTATAATGATAGTGTGTCAGTTGTCATCGACATATCATATCATGTGTAGGGATGAAAGTAACACAATCTCCCTTTTCCCTTACACACTGCGCTGCTGGAAGAGAACCAAGTATGGTTCCCGTTAGAAGTCAGTTTCTTACCTTTGTCTTGGTAACCTTGCTAATTACTCTCTCACAATCTACGTTCTAATGCGGCAAGCAACGCTCCAAATCCATGTCATGCAAAGGACCAAAAGTCTCTCTCTCTCTCTCTCTCTCTCTCTCTCTCTCTCTCTCTCTCTCTCTCTCTCTCTCTCTCTCTCTCTCTCTCTCTCTCTCTACCCGCCAGGGTGGCGCGGTTGGTAGAATCACGGCATGGTGTTGCAGAGTCCCTGCGCCATTCGGTCAGCGGTTCGAGTCCACCAAATTCGTCCTGGCGTGGTGGCGCTTTGTATAGTCAATAACCTTGTAGTTGGTACTTGCAAAGTGTCTAGATAGGATCAAAGTATCTTATCTCTCTCTCTCCCGCGCGCGCGCGCGCGCGGAAGTTGACAGCGAGATTTTTTTTTTTTTTTTTTTTGCCATGATAATTTTTGTATGACTTTATAATGTAATTATATTTGTGAGTCAATTATCGTATTTTCGTGTACGATTCTCAACCATGCATCGTACATCGTACGGATAGTCAAATTATCGTACAAATACGATAATTACCGTACAGTTCACAACACTGCCTTGTACCCAGCTGTATGACCTTTCCTCCATGAAAAGGCAAGTATTAATAATCATAGACTTAAGCATAAGTACCCGTAGGTAAGTTAGACGGTATTTAGGGATGGATAAGTCATATTGGACAAAAAGACGAAGAGTCAAGCAACAGGTGTTGTCACATTTAGATTATAATTATGTACAGTCGACCACGCTAAGTAATGTCGCGGTTTTCAGAATATTTCGCCATCTGGCCACACTTGGCACCTATAGTCCCCACTCATCCCAGAATGTACTACCGCTAGAACTATCCTCACACTACACGTCTCACTTCTGTTCACTGTAGTTTACTTGATGATGTCCTCAGATGTTTGATAGTGAAAATGAATTAAGACTCCCAACATTTTATAGCAACATGTTGGCCTCCGAGATATCGTTTCTCTCAGACTCTCTCTCTCTCTCTCTCTCTCTCTCTCTCTCTCTCTCTCTCTCTCTCTCTCTCTCTCTCTCTCTCTCTCTCTCTCTCTCTCTCTCTCTCTCTCTCTCTCTCTCTCTCTCTCTCTCTCTCTCTCTCTCTCTCTCTCTCTTTCTCTCTCTCTCTCTCTCTCAGGTATTTAATTTTGTTAATTGAATATAACTTACAATTCAATGTGAAATCAAATTGTGATAATTGATCATTCCAGAGAATTTTGCATCAATAAGGACAACTGACCGCGCGCTTCCAGAATCTTTATTAGTTTTTAATGACTTTCCTCACTCACCCTCCTGTCATCAAAACAATATTAATGACGATAATAGTAATAATAATAATAATAAGAGAGAGAGAGAGAGAGAGAGAGAGAGAGAGAGAGAGAGAGAGAGAGAGAGAGAGAGAGAGAGAGAGAGAGAGAGAGAGAGAGAGAGAGAGAGAGAGAGAGAGAGAGAGAGAGAGAGAGAGAGATTAATAATAGTTACACGCGACCTGTGACTTCATGCCAGTTCATGGAGACAGACTTACCACTACCAAGCGATAAGCAGTTCTGCTTGCTTGTTCTGCAAGCGACAAGCTGGATGTTCGAACGTTCGTAACTTTAACATAACGTTCGTAACGTAACGCCTCTACGATAATTTTAAAGCGTTTTCTGCGGGGGAGCAAGTGAAATTTCGCTTGCAAGCGAAAAACTTTTGATTGCTCAAATTTCGCTTGCTGTTCAATCATCCAGGAAAGATGATTGCCCGACCAGCAAGAATTTGTTGTTGCTGTTGTTGCGGCAGCAAGCGAAATGTTTGTTTGGGCACTGTCGCGTTCGGCTAACGGTGGTTTGTGCTTCATTAAAATGTGACAGTAGTGTACTTTAGTTAAAATCAATCACTCCTTCTTATTTTAATATCTTATTCTATAATCTTGAATCAGGTAAGTGAGGTTGCGGCGTGAAATCTATATATATAGAAATCTCAATATTTGTCTGTCTGTCTGTGTGTCTGTATGTTCGTTATAGACTCGGCTACAGATGGCCAAAACCCAATATGCCGCACATATTTGGAATCCTCATGACCCAGCGGAGAACATAGGCTATGTTTTGATGGGCGTGGCCGACCCTGGTGGGCGTGGCCAGCAAAAACAACCTGAAAACGGCTGTGGCTGCTAAACCGTGCGAGATACAGACTTGACACTGTAGTCCAAAATTGTTGGCCGTGATCGACTTGGGGGGATGGAAGATGTTTTGAGGGGCGTGTTCGACCCCGGTGAGCGTGGCAAACAAAAACTTGCTAAGAGGTATCAACATAACACAACATGGCCGCAGGCCCCCCATTGGGCCGCAGGCCCACAGCCCTCCGCAGGAGCTAGGAGAAAGGTGCCTGGAGGGCACCCTTTCTGCTAGTTAAGGATAAAATAACCGGCACATCTTTACATATTCCTATATATGCAGTCAAACAGTCTTTACACACACAACACAGCGAACAGCCTCCGTCGGCCATACACTTAGCAGAAGACATGATGATAATACTTGCTCGCCTTCGTTTTGAGGAGCTGGAAGAATCCTCTGAATCAGAAGAATCAGAGAACTGATCCAGTATAAAATCACTCGAGAAACTGGTCCGCCGCCATGTTTTGTTTACATCTCAGCCGCCGCCCTGCCATCTCAGGAGCAAGCGACGAAAACGTTTTCTGCAGAGAACAGCAAGAGGAAAGTGACCGCTTGCAAGCGAAGTTTTTTCGCTTGCAAGCGAAATCCCCGCAGAAAACGCCTTTAGAGCGTTCTTAGCGGCCATCTTAGATCTTGGGCTACGAACACCACAAAAATGTATTTGCAAGGGATTGTCCGAATGTTCTTAGCTCACGATGATGCGATCTTCAAGCTCGTTCCGTTCCGTACCGGCCATGAGGAATGGAACTCAGCTGACTGTCGCTTGGCCAATCAGAAGAAAGATTTCATCAACCTTTGAGATTGTTAGCCAATCATAATGCATAGTCAGAATGTAAACAAATATCATGCCTCCCCAAGGGAGATATCTGAAGACTGAAGACGTATGCTCATTAATACCTTCCTGGCGAGACACCACCCAAAAAATTACAAACTTATAACGTCAATATAGACCTGACCTGGTAGAATTTTAGATCTTTCCTGCCCTTAGGTCTCGCTAGAATCTTTTCCTGAATCGTTTTGATGTGTACTGAATGAATGTGGCACTCGTTTTTGTCGGAAATAAATTCTTGTTTACAGGTATGGGGGGATGCCCGCCCCGCAAACCTTGCACCGCTTCGCACCGCCATATTATTGAAATTTTTCTTTTTCTTCTTGATATCATCTGTTACTAAACCAAACCCCACCTCTAACCTAACCTAACCTAATCTGATTTAACCTAACTTAGACAACTAAACCAAACCCCATCTCTAACCTAACCTAACCTAATCTGATTTAACCTAACTTAACCGTTTCTGGCTGAAATAGCGGTAGATTTTCGGTAGTATATACATGTAACGCCATTATTATTCAATTGTACCATGAGAAATGGGGTTCTGAATACTCAGAATGAAGAAATCGACACGATGCTGTAGGTAAGAATCCTAGGCCTTTTGAAAGTCCACTACCGAACTAATTATCCCATTATCCAAGTAACTAGACTATACCTGGAACTGTCGCCGATAGGAATTCTCGCCGACGGCGACGGGTGTTCCAATTTTTTTCGTCGGCGAGTGTTCCTATTTTACCCGTGTTTCTGTATTTAGGGATTAAATTCCAGCAATAGCTGAACAGTTTGGTTAGATTATGTTGGCCAGTTGACTATATGTCTAGGTTAGGTTAATTAGTAAATGAGTGGGGGTGATTCCCCCCAGCTCAGCACTGAAATAATACCGACTTGACATATTACAGTAGATGGGTCAGGCTGAAATAAAAGCCTGCATTCTAGTGACTTTTATGTGTTTTAACCCCACTGTTTCCCTCTCCTTCATAGCCCTGCCGGTTAATACTCTGCAGGAGTTGGCGGGCTCCACAAGCCTTATAGAAAATTTTTTTAGCTATTATTTTTGTCGCACTATTTTTGGCGTAGCGGTTTCCGTTATAATTATATTTAAAAGTAAAAATCTTAAACCCTTTTTAGTACCTTAATTATAACATTTTTGCCTTTCATTCCATTTTGGCCCCTTCCCCCTCTTTCAAAACCACTATACATATAACGCTCTTTCTCCTATCTATCCCCTGCGTACTACAGTCCCAAAGGCTGCACTTTTTTCACCCACCCCCTCATCCCGCATCTTACACAATTTGCCCCCTTTAAATTTCATCCATCAAAAACCCTATATAAACCTTTGGGTTTTAAAACTTGCCAAATAACATCTCACTACCCCCTTCCATCTTTGAACCATACATTCATAATTTCGCTCTCTACATCCCATTCAGGGTACCTCCTTTTCAACTCCTTGCCCACCAAAACACTTTCCCTTTTATCCTCTACATGCTCTTTAAGGTAAAATTGCATTTACACCAAATACTCCCTTTTGACAATATCTACCATTCAAGTGTCCCTATTTCTCAGACTTTTTTGCCCCCAAATCACGCTTTCCTTTTATCCTCACATACTCTTTTAGGAAATATCCCCGTTTCATCCAAAACCCCATTGACCAATATCTTCTGACATAACTGGGGGGGAAAGCCCCCCCCGACCCCCTGCTAGTTAACTAACCAAACCCCGGAAAAAAGTTATGTAACCTAACCTCACTGGGGGGTTTGGCCCCCCCAACCCCCAAGTGTTTTTTTTTATTTCCGACAGCTTTTTTTTTGGGGTTTAGAAAAAATCTTTTAATAAAACAAACGTTCGGAACTTATACCCCGTTTGGTTGTGTTTTATTGTATTGGGCTAAACTACACTTTAAACCTTTTGTTTTTTCACTTTTTCCCCCTAAGTACATCATTTCCACGTCTAGTCCTTTTTCCCCCCTAAAAACACACATCAAAGGTCCTAGTTTATTGCCGTTCCAGCACTCTTTTACTAAATCTGTTCTCTACCATTCCATTATACCCGTGCTAACCCCCCACTACATTAATTCGTTCCAAACTCACTTTATGCCCCCGCCCTCCGTATCCTTCATTGACTCTTCCTCCATCTCACCCTTTTTCCTATTCTCCTCCCCCCTTCCCGCATCTTCTTTCCCCTTTCCCTGATCTTTTTTCTATCCTTCTAGCTCAAAACACAATTCTTTTTTATTTGCACTTCCTCATTCCAGTCCCCTATAGGGATTCGGCAGCATACCATTTATTACACCCCTCACTTCCCCCCAAAACGTCTTGACCAACAATAAACAATAACATGAAAAAACCCAAATAATAAAAAACTTTGTAGGCTTGTTATTTGAAAAACCTTTTATTTATGCGGCGACCCTACAACAGTGAGCGAGTGCTCCTCACAACCTTACCTTGAACAAATATTGGTGGGTAATGAAAAAATATGGGGATGGATGTTCGTAAAGATCGTTTTAAAAAACCTCCCAAAAACGTTACGAACGTTTTCCCAAATAAATCTAAGTGCAAAAATATTTTGAGATGTTACGAAAGTTTTGAACATTCCGGCCCCATATGTAGCACGGTGCCAAAATCTCCCTATAACCGTCATTTTTCAGTACCTAATAACTTTTTTCAAAAAATTTCTCTTGTTTCAATGTAATGGTGTTTTAATTCCCCCACTCAAACCGAATTTATTCTTTGGTACTAAATAGTTTGGTGAATCTGTCATATAGGCTTGTAAAATGTTTTACTCCACGATGGGGCAAGGTCTAGAAGTGCATATTGGCTTGTAAAATGTTTACTCCCGAATGGGGGCAAGTCTAGAGTGCATATAGGCTTGTAAACATGTTTACTCCACGAATGGGGGCAAGTCTAGAGTGCATATTGGCTTGTAAAATGTTTACTCCACGAATGGGGGCAAGGTCTAGAGTGCAGATAGCTTGTAAATGTTTACTCACGAATGGGGGCAAGGTCTAGAGTTCTAGAGTGCATGTAGGCTGTAAAATGTTTACTCCACGAATTTGGGCAGGTCCTAGAGTGGCATATTGGCTTGTAAAATGTTTACTCTGCGAATAGGCAAGGTCTAGAGTGCATATAGGCTTGTAAAATGTTTACTACCACGAATGGGGGCAAGGTCTAGAGTGCATATAGGCTTGTAAAATGTTTACTCCACGAATGGGGGCAAGTCTAGAGTGCATATAGGCTTGTAAAAGTTTACTCCACGAATGGGGCAAGTTAGAGTGCATATTGGCTTGTAAAATGTTTACTCTGCGAATGGGGGCAAGGTTCTAGAGTGCATATTGGCTTGTAAATTTTACTCTGCGAATGGGGGCAAGGTCTAGAGTGCATATTGGCTTGTAAAATTTTATTCCACGAATGGGGGCAAGGTCTAGAGTGCATATAGGCTTGTAAAATGTTTACTCCACGAATGGGGGCAAGGTCTAGAGTGCATATTGGCTTGTAAAATGTTTACTCTGCGAATGGGGGCAAGGTCTAGAGTGCATATTGGCTTGTAAAATGTTTACTCCACGAATGGGGGCAAGGTCTAGAGTGCATATAGGCTTGTAAAATGTTTACTCCACGAATGGGGGCAAGGTCTAGAGTTCTAGAGTGCATGTAGGCTTGTAAAATGTTTACTCCACGAATTGGGGCAAGGTCTAGAGTGCATATTGGCTTGTAAAATGTTTACTCTGCGAATAGGGGCAAGGTCTAGAGTGCATATAGGCTTGTAAAATGTTTACTCCACGAATGGGGGCAAGGTCTAGAGTGCATATAGGCTTGTAAAATGTTTACTCCACGAATGGGGGCAAGGTCTAGAGTGCATATAGGCTTGTAAAATGTTTACTCCACGAATGGGGGCAAGGTCTAGAGTGCATATTGGCTTGTAAAATGTTTACTCTGCGAATGGGGGCAAGGTCTAGAGTGCATATTGGCTTGTAAAATGTTTACTCTGCGAATGGGGGCAAGGTCTAGAGTGCATATAGGCTTGTAAAATGTTTACTCCACGAATGGGGGCAAGGTCTAGAGTGCATATTGGCTTGTAAAATGTTTACTCTGCGAATGGGGGCAAGGTCTAGAGTGCACATAGGCTTGTAAAATGTTTACTCCACGAATGGGGACAAGGTCTAGAGTGCATATTGGCTTGTAAAATGTGTACTCTGTCTGTCTCCTGTGCGAGCTTGGACACGTTCCACATCTTTAGTGTGGACGTCTATTTCCTAGTTGTTGTTATTTCACATCAATAACATAACCAGGAATATTATTTCGGCTTACAATCAACAGTTGTTAATGACAACACAACAAATTTTGATTTAGAGTATTTATTTACACCGGATAAAGCCGGCCACACTGTGCCTCATGCAGAGATGCACGAGGCAGGTGGATGTGTTGAATGCAGACCCGAGCGTCGAGACTCGAGACGTGTCATTGTGCCTCACCGGCATGGCTGGGGAGGCGGCGCTCCTTCACAAGTTTTATGTTCATTGCCATTTTTGAGCACCTACATATTTTTTGCTTTGGGACGTGTCATATGCCATTAGAGTCGGAAAAGTGTGCTGATTCCGAGACTGAATTAAAATTCAATGCAAGCAAAATTACATAAATAACATGGAGTTGAATAAAAAAAAGGTGAGAGAGGAAAAAGTGTTTATGCACTATTTCGCTTTGCTCTCATTATCTTATTCCAGGTATAGTTTACTGTAATTTATTTATATTCATGACACGCAGTAATGTCTCATGAAGATGATGGTATGTTCAGTATTCCTAAATAATATCTGGAGTGTGATAATACCGTGTAAGAGTACAACATGTTCGTGCGGGCCAGAGCACCCTCTGTGACATTTTGCCTCAACACATCCATGCAATCGGTCCAGCCAGAACAGAGCAGTGCCCATGGTTGTGTTGAAAACCTCGATTTTCAACACAACCACCAACAGAGCGCGCGGCATGAGGCACAAGGGTTATCTCTCTTTCTCTATCACACACACTCAAAAAAGTTATCTCTCTCTCTCTCTCTCACATACACAAAAGGTTTCTCTCTCTCCATACACAATAGGGCTCTCTCTCTCTCTCTCTCTCTCTCTCTCTCTCTCTCTCTCTCTCTCTCTCTCTCTCTCTCTCTCTCTCTCTCTCTCTCTCTCTCTCTCTCTCTCTCTCTCTAACCTCTGAACACTAATAACGAGTGTATGAACCCCTATTAATTATTACACTCTTCAATTCTGATAGGCATGGATGAAACTAGTCTCGCAAATATCTGTACCTCCCAGGCTTTCCCAGATATTATGCAGTGAGCCACCAGGGTTTCTGTATCCCTCACTTCATTGTAGTCCCATGTTTTACTGATGGTAACATCACCTCATCCAGGATCCTCACAAATTGTGTAGCAGTGAGGCGATCTTCAATGGGCCACTACACTCAATTTTATGATCCCGTTAGAGCCTGTGAATCTCGCTCAAATATACATGTTTCGCGGACTTCATAGCTAATTTGTTGTACAAGCTTCTATACATTTTTTTCAAATCAAAAGATTATTCAAATTCATTTAACAAATGTAACATTGGTGTCTAGGATGCATAAAAATTGGAAGTATATGTGTCTACAATAGTAATCATTTTCTTCATTAAATCAACTTTTATACAATTCTTGATTCGGTAAACGTCTCATTTAGTCAATATAGTATTATATCATGGTAGTAATTTAGAGCTATGCATTAACGAACGCTTGTTACCATATTCTTTATTTGTTGCCAGAGCAGTGTACGGCAATGTTCGACAGTGTACGACAGTTAAAATGTAAGACGTCACAAGAAGAAGAAGAAGGTAACGTTCAGGGCGAGGATTTGAGAGTGTAGCCATAGGCTACACGGTGGTAGTGGAGGCGTGGACACTGTAGCAGCAAAGTGTTCAATGGTTTCCTGGAAGTTCCTGCGCCAGGGCTAGTTACCTAGTTATAGTTACCTAGTAAACACAAGCGACTAGCTTCGTCAGCGAGCGTCACCAGTGTTTACAGTATACAAACATCGTACTTTGGCAGCCTCGTCAGCTTCGGCAGTGTTTATGTTGCAAAATTAATGTTGGATGGCGACCTTTCGAAAACGACCTTGTGCTCACCTCCCAGGCTCTTGTCGACCACGTTAAAGATGGCCGAAAGAAAGAGTTGTGTCTCCGGCAGGATTCGAACTCGGGACATCGAGCTCACCACTCCAAGACGCCAACCACTCGGCCACCGCCTCCCCATATATGGTATTTATTGTTTCTTTTCAGATGGAATTCAGGTTTAAGGTGATTGAGTTTGTAAATAAAGGATCCGTTGCTGTTGTTCCTGACAGTTGGGTAGAATATAAAAATGAGGTAAGGAGAAAGGAGTCAGTTAATAGTGGTTTCACTGGAATCGGAATGGAATCGCATGGCTTTTTGAGCTGAAAGATTTGTTTTCTTTTATGCAATGAGAAATATGCATATTTTCATTTTAGAAACTGCAGTGCTATTGGCCACTCAACAAAAGCAGCATGGCTATCAATAAGCGCGTTGAAAAATGTGAAATGCCAGACAAGAATGCTTGGAGAGCCCATGAAATCACCGTACTTTCAACATGTGGTAAATATTCTCATATGAACAAACCTATAGAGTATTGATATTCAAAACTGTTCATAATTAATTTTATATGATGCCAAAATGTTTATTACATATTTCAATTATTCACAGGTCTTAAAATGCTCAGAGTTTTGCAAATTCAATTTGCTACATTATTGTTTCGTCATGTAGAAAGGATGGCAGAAAGT
>JACEEZ010011613.1:25000-32500 GCA_016584305.1 Chionoecetes opilio
TAGTAGGTGGAAGAGAACATAACTTGGGAGTAACTGTTGCTCCCGACTTCCCCGTTCTTGAAGTCCACACACGTACTCTGGCCTCAGACATAGAATTGGTCTTTGATTGTCCATAACAGGAAGCTATGAATTGTGTTGCCTGTTCCAACACCTCAGGCCAGTTAGCCTCAGCATTACCTATCATATCCAGATTCAGACCTGTTTTCAGTACTTTCAACATCTTTCCTTTTCCTATACCAAAACATGCTGCCACTGTATCACATCCAGTAAGAGCATGACCTGCCAATATTGCTGGAATTATGTTCTGATGTTTCTTTACAGTGGCCTGGATATCATCAACAGTTCTCTCTTTTACAGGTGATTCCATAAACATTGGTGTTTGTATGCCTTGTTCCAGGTAATGATAAAGAAGTGCATAAACATTTGTATCATCTGCAAAACAGTGACAGTTTATGTACTACGCCTATGTACTCGTATGTACTGTAACAGTTTATGACACAGTTTATGTACTACTCCTAGCCCGATCGTTCATCCAGTGCCATTTAAGTCCCGTGCGATCTGTACACCATCCGAATGAATTAAGCCCCTTCATTCTTGGCTCGGCTCTCCCGCTTTGGCACACCCTGTCTATTCAGGTACGGTTATCTAACTTAAATGGGGCAAATTAGATAACATTTGGGACACTAAGTTACATCTTAGCTGACACTGAGCCCCATGCTGGGTTTCACAGCAGTGAAGTCACCAGTGTGTAAAGGACGTTTGCACTGGAATGCACTTGCACTGGAATGACCCTTGCACTACCACCAGGTAGTGCAAGGACATTCACTCCTTTATGATAAACAATAAACAGAGAAATAAAATGCCACACAATAAATGGATGTGAGGAGTACGAGGAAACAAACACGTGAGGATCAATCACCTATACATATCTGATGTGAATATAGCATGTTCAGGCATCCCTAGTTTCCAACAGTTTCTATCAAAAACTATACACACTGCACCTTCAGATAATTTCATGAGTAAATGTACAATATAGTAAAATCTACTAGTAAATTAACAAAGTGTACGAATCATACATACGTCAAAATTACGATTTGTACACTTCAATTTCTTATTTGTTGGGCAGCCATTTTGAAAACGGTGGCCATTTTTAATTTGAAAATACCAGAAATAGATTTTCTGGATCAAAATACCCTGGAATTCATGTATTGGTTTACTCACTGTGTGAATTTTCAAGGGATGTATGGTATTTTATGTATTTTGATATCATTTTGGCGACCATTTTGTTTAATGCTAATTATCTCAAATTGCCCAAGGCTGACAGCGAGCCAAAATATATATTTTTAAAACCTGATATGTTGGCAAACAAAATCCACTGAAAAAAAAACTTAAGACCCCAAAACAAGGTTATAAGAAAAAGGTACTTTTGGCTTCCGGACTACCAGGGTGTGGTATCAGTATGAAATTCATTGGCAATTTGTTATTGATTAATCAGCTTTTTGGTATCCAGCGTTTTAATTAATGCACGCCTGTTTATTGCAGATGAGTACCTCAGTGAAGTTCCAATAAAAGTTTGGAGTGTCAAGGAGACAAAAACTCAATCCACAAACTCATATCCCACATTGCCACAGGCTCCAGTAGTTGCAGAAAATTGTAGTTGTTTATAACTTTATTAAATATCAGTGATCCCGTTTCACATGAGAGCTTAGATTAATGTTAATAGAATCTGCTACAATTGTTTTAACTACAGGAAAATATTTGCTTCCCTTTGAAGCATTCTTTATGTTGCAGTATATATGTACAGGATACTATATATATATATATATATATATATATATATATATATATATATATATATATATATATATATATATATATATATATATATATATATATATATATATATATATATATATATATATATATATATATATATATATATATATATATATATATATATATATATATATATATATATATATATGATAATATATATATATATATAATATAATAAATTTATTTCTGCAGATTATTTCAGCAATCTTCTCGGCCAGAATCGGTGGAATAAACCAGGAAACCTCGCAGTAATGAGAGTAAGTAAATCTTATGAGTTTTTCATTTGTTTTAACTTCTAGAGAGAGAGCTACACCTAGCAATGATGACCTTCCATAATTTTATTTTCTCATTTAACTCCCTGTTTATAGGTTTTAACATAGACCACTAATAACCCCACTATAACTCTGGACTGTTCACGCGACAATGTTCTGAAATTGCCAGGCTGCCTGCATAGCGGCCCGCGACCCGCCCGACAAAGAGATATAGCGGTCTATGGACTATCATATAGACTGGTTTATCAGTATATATGATACTGTAATCTTCGTAAATGTTTGTTCTATAATATTATCAAATAAAAAACAGTAAAACACTTAATATTCAATTAAACTCTTCGCCATTTAAAACGTTGCGTGTCAACTTCTATCATGAAGGGTATCAATTGAAGCGCAATTTTATTAGCTTTCCATTGATATATTTAGTTTTCTGATAAATGAATTAAAACCATGCATAAATTAGCGTTAAATAAATAAATAAGATCATCAATCAGGTAATTTTCCCGATTGATGATGTTATTTATTTGCTTATATATTTCGTTTTCTGATAAATGAATTAGCACCATGTATGAATTAGCGTTAACTAAATAAATAACCTCTTCAATCGGAAAAATTAACCGATTGATTATTTTATTTATTTATTTAACGCTAATTTATGCATGGTGGTAATTCATTTATCAGAAAACGAAATACATCAAAGAAAAGCTAATAAAATTGCGCTTCTATTGATATCCTTCATGATAAAAGTTGACTCGCAAAGTTTTAAATGGCGAAGAGTTGAAGTGAATATTAAGTAGAATTTCTTCAGTGTCTCGTAATGGCATTTCTTTAGCGTGCTTTACTGTTTTTTATTTGATAATATTATAAGAACAACACATTTTATACGAAGATAACATGTATATTATAATATTTTTAGATATGATAAAACATCTAAAATTGATCCATATATATATATATATATATATATATGAATCCGAGCGGCCCTCCGATTTAAGGGCCATTGTGCAACAGGCCGGTATTCCGTGCGCAGCCCAGATTTACAGTGGTCTATGTTTTTAATCATAAAGTACTTATGAAGCTTGATGAAATAGCTGAGACACAGATACAGCATACACGCTTCTTGAAACATCTTATGAGAGGAAGATATGAAGAAGTCACATAAATTGTAGCTTTTGAAGATGTGTTGGAAAATCCACTGGACACCAAGGAACAGCTCTACAACCTCTGCTCAAAAATAGCAGTCAGAAATGCTGAGAAATTAGTTGGCGAGGACTCTCTCTCTCTCTCTCTCTCTCTCTCTCTCTCTCTCTCTCTCTCTCTCTCTCTCTCTCTCTCTCTCTCTCTCTCTCTCTCTCTCTCTCTCTCTCTCTCTCTCCTCTCGCTCTCGCTCTCGCTCTCGCTCCTCTCGCTCTCTCTCTCTCTCTCTCTCTCTCTCTCTCTCTCTCTCTCTCTCTCTCCTCTCTCTCTCTCTCTCTCCTCTCTCTCTCTCTTCCCCTCTCTCTCTCTCTTCTCTCTCTCTCTCTCTCTCTCTCTTCTCTCTCTCTCTCTCCTCTCTCTCTCTCTCTCTCTCTCTCTCTCTCTCTCTCTCTCTCTCTCTCTCTCTCTCTCTCTCTCTCTAATGGAGACGGCAGTGTAGTACCATGGTAGAGAGTTCGCTTCATGTCCAGATAGGTCGAACTTAGATTCTGTTGAGAGTTTATTAGTTAGAGGAGAGGATTTGCTTATCATCACTCTTGCATGGCCTGTAGTCCATCTTAGGGACTCCGGTAGCCTTTAATCAACTAATTTTGCATGGATCTGGCCTATAAAAAATAACTGAGGATATTTCAGGCTCACTTTCCCATGTGCTGATGTTTAAAACAATGTTCAAGTCGTATGGTCAGATTGAAGCATGTAGTTTGTAAAGATACTTAATTAAACTTAGCTCAAACTTAGCAACATTTCAAAGCTTAAACTAGGAACTGTTGCATATCACGAAAATATTATGCATAGTTATAACAAGAATGCTCACCATAGATTCATCGAGAAAATTTTTGGTGTGGAAGAAAAATAAGTTCCGGACTAATTTGTAAATATCTTTTTAGAAAGGTGTCTGCAATGACTGCCTCAGGAGCCCAGAATGTTGGCGATTATGTACGGAGAATTCTAAGAAAAATAGGTACTGTTTCCCTATGGTCTGGATTCAATAAGAAAGAACAAGTGCCCGTTCAAACAGCTTCCACTGTACAACATGATATTGAGTAAGTGCATTGTGCAGTCAGAGAAAGATATGCCATTGCACTGCACAACTACCAAACTACATCACTGTTTAAGAATTCAAGTAAAATACACTATCATGTGTGCATATTGTTGTATTATTTGTACATTGAAATACTAGTAAGGTTCTTATCCATGTCCCTACAAAAGTTTGTTGGAAAATTCATCCTAAGTCGATGGAGAAAGAAATTGATTATCAGCTGGCAGAAACATTGAAGCATTATCCAAGCAGGCAAGGTGGATATCGTTTTCAGGTAAGCATTACGCTGCTGATCACTTTATGTTAGGACTAGCCGCAAAGCCGCCCTCCGGGCGGACTTTTTGGCTAGCTCCTGCGGAGGGCTATTGGTGGGCCTGCGGCCCACCACCTGTGTTTGGTGGGCCATAGGCCCACCAAACACAGACTCTCCAGATAGCCCCTTCTAGCTTTCCTTAAATCATGGATGTAGAAATGTATGTATTAACGCCAACCCATTCACATCACCCCCAGCCCATTCACTCACCCATTACCCATCACCCCCCACCCATTCACTCACCCATTACCCATCACCCCCACTCATTCACTCACCCATTACCCTTCACCACACACCCATTCACTCACCCATTACACATCACCCCCTATCTATTCCCTCACCCTTCACCCATCACCCCCCACCCTTTCACTCACCCATCACCCCACACCCATTACCCCACCCATTCACTCACCCATTACCCATCACCCTACATCAAGGTTTCCTCAATTCTCGCAACCCACTTTTTTTCACAATTCTCGCTAATAGGCTGCTAAAAAAAAAAAAAAAAATCTGATCATCTCATAAGTGGGCTTAAAACCTTCCCCTGCTCGACCCGGTTCCAAAACTGTGCCATATGAGGGGATTCCGCCACAGGGGGCGGCACCTAGAGCGGACACACACACACGCACACAGACAGACACACACACACACACACACACACACACACACACACACACACTTTCGCTTATATTATTATAGATATGCTATATAGCTTGCAACAGTAGCTATCTAAGAATTCATGCTGATATTGTGTTTTTAAGGTTTAACCTGTCCTATATTTCTGGATTCTTTACACACTGCAATTTACAGCCATTTCTTGCTGCTTAAAAATACTTTGCCTACATGATGATAGTATATTAAAAGTAATATTTATGGTAAGTTTGTTTGTATAGAAGTAGCTTTAAGGAGGTGTATATATTAATATATATATATATATATATAATATATATATATATATATTATATATATATATATATATATATATATATATATATATATATATATATGTCCATATATGAGGGGATTCCCCCACAGGGCGGCACCTAGAGCGGACAACACACACACATATACAACAACACAACACACAACACACACACACACACACAACAGACAGACACACACACACGTGGTGTGTGTGTGTGTGGTCCGCCTAGGTGCGCCCCTGGGGGAATCCCCTCATATGGCACAGTTGGAACCGGTCGAGCAGGGGAAGGTTTAAGCCACTTATGAGATGATCCGATCACTTTTTTTTTTTTTTAGCAGCCTATTAGCGAGAATGTGAAGAAAATGGGTTGCGAGAATTGAGGAAACCTTGATGAGGGTGAGGTTAATGGGTGAGTGAATGGGTGGGTGATGGGTAATGGGTTGGGTTTGTGTGGTGGGGTGATGGGATGGGTGAGAAAGAGGGTGGGGTTGGTGATGAATGAGGCTTGGTGATGGGTAATGGGTGAGTGAATGGTGGGGGGGGTGATGGGTAATGGGTGATGAATGGGTGGGGGTGATGGGTAATGGGTGAGTGAATGTTGGTGATTGGGGTGATGTGAATGGGTTGGCGTTAATTCATACATTTCTACATCCATGATTTCAGGAAAGCTAGAAGGGGCTATCTGGAGAGTCTGTGTTTGGTGGGCCGAAGGCCCACCAATCACAGGTGGTGGGCCGAAGGGCCCACCAATAGCCCTCCGCAGGAGCTAGCCAAAAAGTCCGCCCGGAGGGTGGCTTTGCGGCTAGTCTTAATATATAAAGGGCAATGTCCATATGTTTGTTAGCGTACTCCTCCCACAGTTTTCGTCGGAGAAGGCTGTAAGTGGTCTCATTAGAACCGGAAGGCTCTAACATAGGTTTTTACGCTTTTATTTTTTCAATTCGGAGACTTTTCGGAGACTTTTTAGGAGACTTTTCATTTGTCGGATATTATTGGTTAGGGAGGAGAGGGACGGGACGGGACGGGACGGGAGGGGACGGGGAGGGACGGGACGGGACGGGACGGGACGGGACGGGACGGGACGGGACGGGACGGGATGGGACGGACGGGACGGGACGGGACGGGACGGGACGGGACGGGATGGGACGGGATGGGACGGAACGGTATGGGGCGGGACGGGACGGGATGGGACGGAACGGGATGGGGCGGGGCGGGACGGGACGGGACGGGACGGGATGGGACGGGATGGGACGGAACGGGGTATTATTATGCATATTATTATGCAAATAAAATTAAACACAGGCAACGCCGGGTATCCTGCTAGTCTAATATATAGAGGGCAATGTCCCTATGTTTGTTACCGTACTCCTCCCACAGTTTTTGTCGGAGAAGGCTGTAAGTGGTCTCATTAGAACCGGAAGGCTCTAACTTAGGTTTTTACGCTTTTATTTTTTTCTATTCAATTCGGAGACTTTTCGGAGACTTTTTAGGAGACTTCATTTTTCGGATATTAGTGGTTAGGGAGGGGAGGGACGGGACGGGACGGGACGGGACGGGACGGGACGGGAAGGGGAGGGACGGGACGGGACGGGACGGGACGGGACAGGACGGGACGGGCAGGATGGGACGGATGGGACGGAACGGTAGGGGGCGGGGCGGGACGAGACGGGACGGGACGGGACGGAACGTGATGGGACGGGATGGGACGGAACGGGATATTATTATGCAAAAATAAATAAACACGGGCAACGCCGGGTATCCTGCTAGTATATATATATATATATATATATATATATATATATATATATATATATATATATATATATATATTATATATATATATTATATATATATATATATATATATATATATATATATATATATATAAAATATATATAAAATATATTTTATATATTTA
>JACEEZ010011613.1:37500-47500 GCA_016584305.1 Chionoecetes opilio
CAAAATCGGATCATACTTAGATGCTTCTAGGATCCGTTTGCTAACGGGCGTCTCTTGTATGAGATGGACTTTTTCCTTTGTCTTTTTTTGGCAAAATATGCACAAGTTCCAGTTGATTTGTGCCACCTTGCTTCTTAGAAGGATTTCTTGTGATTGAGCAACGGCTGTGGGACCGGGTACTGATGAACTAGATTGAATTTGATCAACTGTTATATCTGTAGCTCTCAGTCTTTCGAGTTTATGAGAACTTGTATAGGAGGCACGGCATCTGTGGGAATTTATGTCACAGACATATTTAATTTGAAAGTTCTTACCTATTCAATCAAACCCATGGCTATCACCCGACACATCATCCCAGCTAATCAACTAACTAGGATACTTATCGGTGGATAGTGGGTTGAATTACTGCTGTAGGTTTGGATCAATACTGCAATGGTCTTGTGATCAGCAGTGGTCGCCGGGATCGAGGCCGCCCGTGTATGACAGAGGCGGTGGGCTGGAAGCGAGTGTTTCGTTACGGCGTCAGAAGGGCTTTCACACCAAACTACTGACGCACGGCTATCATCAGTGTGTTGATTCTTAACACATGTCCTATTGTTTTATCACTATATGTACAAATTAAAGTATGTACAACATCTCTTCATATTAATAAGAGAGGAGATAATAACTCGATGGAGGTGTGGAGTGTACTTGTACTTGTAGACAAGCAAGCACGTATATTAGATTGATGTTATCCTCACGGAGGGTCTGGGTGTACTGATTCTCTGAGAGTGGCGACGAGCCCGGCTACCCGGTCCTAAGCCACGTATTTTATTCCCTATGGCCTAGAATCTAATGATGATAGCCAATGACCGCGCTCCAAATCAAGGTGCTAAGTATTTAAGTGAAATGCTTATTAACCACTGGGAATATTAATTTATCCTATCCCAGTGCTAATAATTTACTTAAATTACCTTAATTATTACCCATTACCATTACAATTATATATACATATCCCTATACGCGCCCTCCTATGATGAACGGAAAATACCTCTCACTAGGGGGGGGAGGAACAAACTACCACTCTACCAATTATGAGAGGGTGTTTGGTGGATAATTTCCACAGCATCCATTGTGACATACTATCAATGGTGAAGGACACGCAGCTAACGCATCAGTGAGCCAATCAGTTGCAGATCTGAAATTGTCATTTCGTAACTTCAGTCGAACTTGTCTTGCATTATGGATTGTTTTTAGGCCGTCAGATGTAGGTGTAACTAGTTTTTGCTGTTTATTGTCTTTTTGGTATATTATACATTTGTCATAATTTAACAGGACTCCCCGTTTCCTTGAAGCTTGATCGGCGTCCATTGCTACAGTTCAGCTACGCAGGCACCTGCAAAGACAGAGATAATGTATGATCAATTTATTTTGTAATTTACATCACATATGGTGGCCATTTTAATTTCTTGGCATATTTAGGGTTAAATAATGGCCTCAATGGATTGCTTATACCTGAAAACATACAAAAAGCGATTTCATTAATGTTTGTACCATGCTTAGTACCCTAGATATGTCAAAAATTAATTGTTCATGTTTCGGTAGCGGCCATTTTGAATTTGTCACGTTTAAGGGTTAACCGTTGAAAATACAGCCGGGCAAACCCCCTAGATCGATTTAAAACATATAAATACGTCTAAAAACGTTGTTTGCCAGCCGTAAACATTAAATGCCTCCATCACTTATAATATGAACATTTTCACATATTCTGCCCAGTCTATCGTCACTAAAACGAATACTGTCTGGAGTCCCTCAGGGATCTATATTAGGTCCTATTTTGTTTTTACTATATATTAATGACATAACACACAGTAGTAGTGTACTCAATTTCCTTCTGTATGCAGATGACACCAACTTGTATATTCAAGCCAGTAATCTTAATAGTATAGCTGACACATTTAACACTGAACTCACACATGTACTACATTGAATCCAAAGTAACAAATTAACTCTAAACCTCAAAAACACTCATTTTTTAGTTTCTTGTTCCAATATGATGCAACAGCATGACATTATCATTAAGTTCGGTAATCAGACATTAAATTCTGTTATGGAAGCAAAATTTCTAGGTGTATTTATTGACAAAAACCTTAAATGGACAATACAAATAGATGTAATTATAACCAAAATCTCGAAGGCCAGAGGCATAATGTACAAAATTCGTGAACACTGCAACATTGACACCCTGAAACAAATATATTTATCAATAGTTTACCCTCATCTTTACCAAAAGACTGTGCATCTCTATGGGGTGGGGCAAATAAAACATTCATAGAAAGTCTCTTCGTTATGCAAAACAAGTTTCTAAGAACCATCTTCTTTCTTGGCCGTTACGATCACACAAACGAATTTTTCAGTGAACACAGATTTTTAAAGATTCACGGCATTATAACTTTACAAACTTGTTTATTTGTGTATAACTCTCTATTCATAATTTATAACTACAGTGGCTTTCAATTTAAAAATCATGATATAAATACTAGACATGCTAACCAACTCCTCATTCCTAGTTTCCGGACTAGTCATGCACAACAATGTATTTTGTATAGAGGGACGCATCTGTGGAACCAACTTCCAGAAGAATTCAGATCTGCTAACAGCAAAAATTCGTTGAAGGCAAAAATATAGAAAAATATGCTCCATGATTATTTGTATTTTTTTTTTTTGTGTGTGGTGTGTGTGTGTGTGTGTGTGTGTGTGTGTGTGTAATGTAAATATTAGGTTTATGTATTAGATTCTAAATATATGTTTACATGTTTATCTACATTTTCACGTATATTTTTGTGAACGTTCTTATGATTGTAAATAGTACGTATATTGTTTAGTGTTACTATTTGATTAGCTAGTGGTTTTATTATATATCCTGTTATTATTATTTATACATGTGTAATGTTTCATATGTATTCTTTAATTGTTAGGGTATTTAGTAAGATTTTTTTTTTGTCAGCTCACAATCAAATATTCTCCATGGGTCATCTAAGAGCACTGCTCAATGGACCCGGGCATTCATGTACTGACAAATGTAACCTGCATGATGTATATGCAATGCCAAATAAATATATCAATATGAATATCAATCTCTCTCTCTCTCTCTCGTCTTCTCTCTCCTCTCTCTCTCTCTTCTCTCTCTCTCTCTCTCTCTCTCTCTCTCCTCTCTCTCTCTGTCTCTTCTCTCTCTCTCATCTCTCTCTCTCTCTCTCTCTCTCTCTCTCTCTCTCTCTCTCTCTCTCTCTCTCTCTCTCTCTCTCTCTCTCTCTCTCTCCTCCTCTCTCTCTCTCTCTCTCTCTCTCTCTCTCTCTCTCTCTCTCTCGCTCTCTCTCTCTCTCTCTCTCTCTCTCTCTCTTCTCTCTTCTCTCTCCTCTCTCTCCTCTCTCTCTCTCTCTCTCTCTCTCTCTCTCCTCTCTCTCTCTCTCTCTCTCTCTCTCTCTCTCTCTCTCTCTCTCTCTCTCTCTCTCTCTCTCTCTCTCTCTCTCTCTCTCTCTCACTCCCCTCATAGAATATGTAGGTGAGAAATTTGAATCTTTTTCACATCGATATTTTTCATGGCATACACATTTATAATTATGTAATTCATTGCGATTTTCAGGCTCCAGTCTCTAAGCCATCCGAGAGATAATCTTCAAGTAGCATCCAAGACATAGAAGAAGGAAGCAGTGGGACCCAATAGTTACTTCATGGGGCTGGGACTGTATGTTATAAAGAATATAGACACAAGGCACTGTACAAGGCACTTTGATGGTTATTGAAGGTCACAAGTGCCGGGCTCCCGAAAGTCTTACGAGTACGTAGGGGAGGCGTGGCGCTGGAGTGTGTGGACTGAAGTGTGATAGCTGTGTTGGCTTGCTCTATTCTGCTCTCTCACACGCAGCTCTAGTCGCCTCCGTGGTGCAGTGGCTAGCATGCCTGGCTACGAATCTGCGGGCCCTGGTTCGATCCCGGGCCAGGGCAAGTCGGTGACCAGCCTACCCAGCTGTTCTTCCTTCCTTTCGGGGTTGATAAATGGGTACCTGGGGTAACCTGGGGAAGGTAACTGTGGTAACCCGGGAGTCACACTAGCCCTGTGTCCAGGAGTAACGGGTCCTCACCCATCATAGGCTCTAAGGGCTAATGCCACAGAGATGAGCACCGAATGCCACGCGCAGCATAGCGTATCTTTACCTTAAGCCCCTTTCACACATTCACGGTTCGAGGATGCTCTCCACGGATCATGCTCTGGCAGCATCCTTAGCTGCACCGCGTGCATGTCCGTGGTACTCCACCCCCTACCGTGAGTCATCGTCCCAGCAACGGCGCGCACCGGCTCGAGCCAGAACATTTTTGGTCATGTTCACAGAAAGTAAAAGTTTGCCGTGACGGTTGAAAATACAGTGAATCACCTTAGCACCACCATGTGGGCACCGTAGGAGCACGGTGTAATGCCGTAGCTCAACCTACTACACCGTGATGCACCGTTGTGCAATCAAGTAGTGACGGTATGCCAAGGCATCGTCACGGTATATGCCGGAGAATGTACGATGACCGTGATACACCGTAGCAATGCCGTGGCTTTCCGTGATGCAATAGCACGACAAACCACGGAGGTAGCACGATAATTCTACGGAGAACCACGGGACGGAAAGGCAGCACTGCGGTGATGGTACGGAGAGTCAAGATGGCAACACAATAACATTGGGATGTGGCATCGGCGCTTCACGGCGCTTCACGTTTCAGGGATGCGCGACGGTCGTAATATAAGTAGCGCGGTACTATACCTACAACTATGTCAGTTCCGAAGAATTGCATGATACCGTGGATTCACCTCACCTGTTCGAGCGAGGACGAGGGAGGAGGAGACAGATATCTAATAATCTATATAGAGCAGATAAATTATATATAATATATATATATATAGCCCTTATATAGAGATATAATATATATATATATATAGATCTATAAGTATAGATATAGAGATATATATATATATATATATATATATAGTATAATATAGTATATATATTATATTATATATATAATATATATAATATATATATAATTGTCGATATATTATGTGTGTATTACGTATACTATATATATATATATATATATATATCTATAGATAGATACTATATATATATATAGCGTATATATAGATATGATACGTATTATATTATTCATATATATATAATACATATGTATATATAATATATATATATATTATATATATATATATATAATTAGATATATATATATATATATATATATGATATATATAGAATATATAAATATATATGTACATACATACTTGGGGGAGGCGGTGGCCGAGTGGTTAGCGTCTTGGAGTGCTGAGCTCAATCTCCCGAGTTCGAATCCTGCGGGGGCAAACTTTCAAGAGCATCGGTAGAGGAGCAGAAGGTACCGAGTTAAAGTCTCACCAAGGGCCAACTGTCAAATCCATCGTCGAGTGGCAGAAAGCAACTACATGCAGCGTATACCTTCTGTCGACTTGACGAGTGGGCGGGGACTCTAGGGATTGCATGCTTCTAAATGAAAGATACCAAAACATCACAGAAAATGGGATCTTCACCTGAGCCCACAGGTATCACTATAAAAATCGAGCCTGCACCACCAACGGGCGAGATCGACCAACATCAAGGACTCTCCATCTGCCTACAGAACGCTAAGTATACAACGTAAAATAAAATAAAAATACAGAATAATATATATATATAATATAAGATATATATATATATATATATTAGGGTACGCCGTTAGGTCCAATGAAAAGTGAAATATAGATATTTCTGGGAATCTTGGCAGGGTGTTTGTTTCTTATGTTAAAATTGAATTTCTAAGGGAGGTTTGTCCCCTGTTAACTTTTGGTTTGAGCACTTCTTGCGTATACATAAATGGCTTTTCAGTATATGCAAACACAATAGCTAGCCCCGCTAACGTAACGGCTTATTTGCACCTATCATCAATCTTGATCGTCTTTTTAAGGATGGCTTCTCTTGTAAACCAAGTGGGTCGAAGCAACGTAATAGAAGAGCTCTGGATCCAAGTTGGCTCGCCTTTGTTGGCGGTGGACGAGAGTTTGCTGAGACCGTGAGGTGCCTACGGGGAGGCCGGTAGTAAGGGAGCGGTTAGAGTCTCCGACTTGCGTTCTCGGTGACCCCGGGGAGTTTTTTTTCGGGAAAAACATCCCCCGAAGAAACCCAAAACCTTTCTGACCGTTCGAGTGGCCTAAGAACACCAACAGTGCCCTGCTTATCACCCTCTACCTTCGACTTTGCGAGGCATCGGAGGACACCCCGAGGGGGTCGGAAGGCCTCACAGGCGTCACTCATAAAAAAACTGCCTGCGCCTACCAACGGGCGATGGCCCGCCATCAGAACCCTCAAGTAGAGCCTCCAGAGCCTACCATCGAAAGCCTGGGTCACCACTGCCTACAGGCGCTATACGCACAAATGTACAAACAAAACAACAACAAAAAAAAAAAACGTTATCGCGGCGTGATGAAGTTCCTCTCCAAGAACTCAGCGGCACCGGGAGGGAGGGTGTGGACAACAGTGAGTGGACATTGCGAAGGATCTGACCCCATGGTGCTTGCCCAGTGGAAGAAATCAAACTACCCACTTTGAACCACCTCCAGTGGTTGTTATTGACCGGTCCCATGACCAGATATTTGGATAAATAATTTTTGGAAGAAGGTTAGTTGAAGTGGTGAGAGGAAGAGCAACAAAGCAGTAAGGAATGCGTGGAGAAGAATAGGACAGGTGTTGACATAACGCCTTGCCTCACCGATTGTCCTCTGAAGGGCAAGGAATCCACGCTCCAACCCCAGCTGTGCCACGCGAGAGCACACGGCAGTGTGAACTGCCCCCTGGTCTAGCAAAGTTTCCTACTTTAGACTGGAGTGGCTGTTACTACAAAGGATCAAAGTGGGGAGGAGAGTGCAATGATGGATGACAGGGGTTAGACAAGAATGAGACGCATAGACAAGTGAAAGTAGCAAAGAGAAAGCAGTTGGAAGAGAAGGCCCTAAGCTGAAGAAAGAAGCAGAATCAGAAAGATGAAAAGGGTCAGAGTTTTGGAGTGCAGGAGCAGATGTTCCTGGGCCAGGCTTAAGAACCAGGGGATTCTGGGATGGGACGGGAGGAGTCGTTCAGCCTGCCGCTCAGAGGGAAAGAGGCAGGAGCAACAGGAGGGGCCCTGCCATACTGGTAGACCGACTGCCTCAGGGAGAGGCTGGGTCCCTGGAATCCCTTGTGATGCAGAGTACTGGACAGGCCAGCTGCAAGAAGAGAAAACAAAAATGCCAGTCCGGAAACGGAGGATGGCAAGCATCCGTGGTTCGACGTTCCGGCCCACTGCTGCTGCTGCCTTGGCTTCTGGATTCCTCCAGGACCTTATCGCTGAACGGCCACCTTATCTCAGACATGTGTACCCTGGTCTGCGTATCTAACAAGCTGAGGAGGGCCAAGGCAGGATGCCATGGCATCGGCCAGGACCTGACCAGGGAAGCACCAGGGTACCAAAATAGTTGGACTTGAGGTTACGATAAACGGAGGACAGGACAAGACCAGGGCGATGGTGCCCGACAGCTATGGGAACTGCACCAAGGTTGATCAGGGAGGAGCATGTCGTCAGCGAAGAGGAGCCATCGGAAGGTACCTTTGGCCACTTTGGACCAAAGGACCGGTGTCACCTGAAAAGCCTGGTTCAAGGTGGCGGCTCAGGCTCTCTATTTATCTGCTTGGTGGGGACATACGACTCACCGACTCGCTGATGGTACTGCAAGGTGACTCAACTAGGGCCCAATACGGGTTGGAAGGGTGGTACTCACGCCCATTTGGAAGAATATGTTGGGACGCAAGCTCTTCTGGAGATATGCGTGTTGCACACAAACGGAGTTGCCCTGCGCCACCTTATCACCAGCCATCCGACGGGCCTACCTCATTGACACTGGGCTTCACGGGTCAGTGTGCAGTCTGCTGTCCAGCGTGAATGAGATGCCAGTATACGCAGAGTTTCAGAGGGGGGGAAAGTGCCAGGCGGTGAAGATCTCACGGAGATACGGAGTATTATCCTGCGCAACATGTTCACTGACCGCAGGTTCTCCTACCAGTGGTACAGGCTGTGAAGCGGGAGTTCTCCCGTCCGAGCTGCAGGAGATTCAAGTGTGGCAAGGTGTCCCACTCCAGATGGCTCACACAGCCCAGTCGTCGGATCGTGTACATGTGGACCAGAAAAGATGGACTGATGTTGTTAGCTTTTTTTTGGCAAAAGAACTGAAACACTTGGAAATCCTAGTCAAGTACTGCCTGCCGGTTGTACTCAAACTCTACTACGACATCAGTCACCACAGGACTAGAGGACGGCCCCAAGCACATCCCTCACGCAGCATCAGAGTGATGAAGGGGTCGCAGCCCAAGAAGGTCAAACAGCTGTGACCTGTCTCGTGCGGACAGTGAGCATGGTCGCACACTCAGAATGTGTCACTCCTCTTGCTGATGGCCGAGTCAGAGTGAGGACGACCGCAGATTCGCCGTGACCCAGATTTTGAAGTGTCGAGAGCTGGGCGGAGGAGTATGGGGACACCAATTGTAAGACCTCGCATCACACCCAAGCTGAAATTGTTCAGCATCAGCTTGCAGCCACTGATCAGGCTGGCAGCTGGCCAGGTGCACGAGCGGCATTCACCTGTTCCACTGTTCACGGGATCAGACAGGAGATCCTGAGTCAAGCCGTACGAGGTTCCGGAGCTCTCTATCCACACTCAGAGCACCGAAAGAGTCGTGAAGCAGGTGACAGAGGCTGCGGCAGCAGTGGTGGGGCAGCAGGCCAGAGACGGGTTCATCCGGGCTCGGGCCCACCACCGGGAGACCATGCCCTGCTTCAGGTCTAAGAAGGACATGATGGACACGTTCTAGGCCAACGTAGAGGCTGTGACACTGTGATGTAGTGCCTGATGAACCAACTGATCAGAAAGAGCTTACCACGCTAGTCATTTGGAACTCATATTGGTGCATGATGCAATACACAGGACCAACCGGACACTGCGTACTCATTTAAGCATTATTCGATAAGGGTGCAATATAAAAGTGCGATTTTGCATAGTAAGAATTGCTCAAATGCAAAAATGGAAGGAGATAAAATCGTCTTAGAATTCCATTTTACATAGGAAATTGGCATGCCAAAGTTGAAATTTTTTTTTTTTGTTATACGACGTACCCTAATGCATGTGTAAAATACACATATGCATTAGGGTACACATTGTGTATCTGTTTCTTGTCCGTGTGTGTGTGTGTGTGTGTGTGTGTGTGTGTGTGTTGTTGTGTGTGTGTTGTCGTGTGATATGTGGTGTGGCTGTCTGTTCTGTCACTGTCTGTCTGTTGTATGTGTTGTTGTCTGTGGGTGGTGTGTGTGTGGTGTGTGTGTGTGTGTTGTGTGGGGTGTCTGTCTGCTGGTCTGTCTGTGTTGTCTGTCTGTCTGTCTGTATGTCTGTCTGTCTTCTGTCTGTCTGTCTGTCTGTCTGTCGTCTGTTGTCTGTCTGTCGTCTGTCGTCTGTCTGTCTGTCTTGTCTGTCTTCTGTCTGTTGGGGGCTGTCTGTCTGTATGTCTGTCTGTGCTGTCTGTTATGTCGTCTGTATGTCTGTCTGTCTGTCTTGTCTGTCTGTCTGCTGTCTGTCTGTCTGTCTGTCTGTCTGTCTGTCTGTATGTCTGTCTGTATTTGTCTGTTGTCTGTCTGTCTGTCTGTCTGTCTGTCTGTTGTCTGTCTGTCTGTCTGGTCTGTCTGTCTGTCTGTACTGTCGGGGTTGTCTGTCTGTTCTGTCTGGGTCTGAAATACAGACTTAATACATCAGCGTTGCGACACGGCAGTTCATATCCATAACTCATTATTGTATGGATATTTAGAGAGAGAGAGAGAGAGAGAGAGAGAGAGAGAGAGTAGAAGTAGAGAGAGACGAGATATGAGAGAATGA